>RAON01000089.1:0-169049 GCA_009805295.1 Neurospora sp. FGSC 6877 | reverse complement strand
GGGGGGGGGGGGGGGAGGGGGAGGGGGGGGGGGGATGGCGCGCGCCGGGCGGAGGAGGAGGAGGGGGGGCCTCCTCGGGGTGGACCGCCGCCGGGSGCGGTCAATCCCCCCCTCTCTTCGCCGGCCTCATGCCCACCAAAGCCAAATTCGTCCCACCCCAAGGTTTCTCCCCCCCGCGCGACCAAACCCCCGACACCGACTCAACCGACGACATCGATTACGACACGGCCACACTCGGCGCCTTCCGCGAATGGGAAGAAATCCGCTCCGCCTTCGAGCTCTTCAAATCCCGCCTCGGCCCGGACTTCGAGCCCATGGGTCCCGATCTCGCCACGCCGGAAATGACGCCCTTCGGCCCGGCCCTGATGTATAGGACCTACAGCATTGCGGGGATCTGGATGAATTATTACATGGGATTGATAGCGCTGCAGAGGGCCCATCCTGCGATGCCGCCGGTGGCGATGATTGCCGCTGGTATGAGCGCGGGCCAGACGGCGCCATGGGCATATACGGTTGCGAGAATTGCCGCGGGACTGCATGAGGATACGAGCCATGTTAGTGCGGTTAGTACGTTGGTGGGCGCGGCGTTTATTGAGAGTGGGTTTTGTTTATTTGTAGCTGGTATTCAGGTTGGTCTTCCCCCTTTTCCTCGTTCCCCTCTACCCATTTTATCCCATCCAGTCCCAGTGCTAACCTCCATACGTGTAAAGTTCCAAGAACCCCCCCAACGCCACTGGCTAATCTCCCGCCTGCACGACATCGCCCGCCTGACAGGTTGGCAATCCGCCCGCCAAATCGCCGACGGGTGCGAATCCGGATGGATGAAAGCCGCGGAGATGGGTCGGGGCCCGCCCTATCGTAGGCCACCGGAGCTGGATAAGATTTTTCCTTCGAGTTTACCCGTTTGGATGAGACCCCGAAGAATCGATAAGAAGATTAGGGAGCAGCAGGCGGGGGATAATCGCTTGGTACTTGCCAGAACGGAGCATGCGCATTTTGCGCTGGGACTGTTGACGGTGGAACAGGATTTGGATCGGTTGGAGTTGAGTGAGGGGGAGTAGAGACCTGGGGGGTGAATTGGCTGGTGGGAAAGGGGGAGGGGATACTAAGGGGTGAAGTGAGGGAAGGGAAACGAACGGTTGGGTATGGTTGTTGGATGGATTTTGGGTAGGGAAAGGGGGCTGGGCGTGGCATGGGGGTAATACGGGACTTATATAATTCGAGCGTTGAGGGTGGGCTGGGAAACATGAGTGAGCGGACTTCAACGAGCGAGCGTATAGCGGACGAAGATCTGGTCATTATGGATGGCTTGGGGGAAATGTACTGTATCAGATGTACTGTTTAAGAGGTTGGAACGGAATCCAGTCCGAGAGATGGTGTTGAGTAAACGGTGTGTTGCCTGCCGACCGGCTTTCAGGTCGTTACTCTCATACGCCTTTATCCATTGCGAATTCGGTGCAATACGTGCTTGAACACTGACATATGTCATGGAATGGGGCGAGTAGAGGCTACCAACCGCCAAGAGTACTTCAGTTGGATTCGATTCATTTGACAGTTCTCCCATTAAAACCGGGAGATGCTGCTTTCCATCCGTTCGCCTGCTATCACCAGGTATGCTTTAGTTTCCATCCCCCTTCAACAAACATGACAATGCTTCTTTAGTTGGCGGGCAACCGCGCAACAACAGCGGCCATCTCCTCGTCTGTGTATATCCTGAAGCCCTTCTCCTTGGTGACGCTCGCCAGCTGCACGTTCTTAGCATCGAGCTTCTCCTCCATGACCTGCTTGAGCGTCTTGAGGACGAGTGTCTCGGCGTCTTCGATGGTGAGGGACTGTACAAGCCACAAGCGTCAGTCAGTAACCTGCCATATAACTGGGTCCCGGGATTGGTGAGTAAACCCACCTTGTGATACTCATTCTGCAACTCCGCCTGCGCGCCCTCGCTACCGCTTCCAATCGCCTTCGCATCATAGCGGTAAAACGTTCCCGACGGCTCAGCATGGTACAAACTCGGACCATCCTCATCGTACCCCGCAATCAGCAGCGCCACACCAAAGGGGCGGGACATGATGCTCTCCTCGCCGTCGGCGCTCTCGCCGAAGCGCAGGGCCAAATCACAAATGGCCTGCGTGCAGCTCTCGACCCGCAGCTTCTCGTTGTAGTTGAATGCATGGCTCTGGCACTCGACGCGGGCGTGCTCGATCATCGAGCGCGCGTCGGCCTGCAGACCGGACATGGCGCACCCGATGTGTCGGTCGATCTCGACGATCTTCTCGACTGAGGAGGTCTCGAGAAGAGTGGAGGTCACGCGCTTCTCGACGCCGAGGATCACGCCCTCGGAGGTAGCGACGCCGATGGCGGTCGAGCCGAGCTTGATGGCCTCGAGGGAGTACTCGACTTGGAAGAGGCGGCCTTCGGGGGAGAAGGTGCTGTGGGCATTGTGTTAGCCTGTTTGGAGTAGATAGATGATTGGATGTAGGTATTGGCATGTTGTGGTGTTTTATCGGTAGTTAGAGAGTGTCATCGAGGGACATGCGATCGAGTAGTGGCTGGAGCATGGGGAGAGGGTGTGGCCAAGCGTGAAAGTCGTTCGTATGTCACTTACTTGATGCCCCGATCTAGATGCGCGCAAGTATGTTAGCCGTCAGTCCATGATGTTTGGTGTAGCTTGTCCACTCAGGTGGCATCACTATAAGCTTGTAATGGCAAACGAACATCACAAACAAGTGAGGGTGGTAGCGGCATACCGTATTCAGATCTTGCCATAAACATCTTGACGGTGTTGAGGGGAGCTCGAGTGGGGAGAGGGGACCGGGATGTGTCGCTGTCGGGAGGTAAGCCTGGGTTTGCTGCTTATGCCCCGGGCTTTGGTTGGTGACGGTCGAAGAGATAGTATTACCGTCGAGGGTCGGGTCTCGAAGTTGAGGACTGGTGATGTAAGTGGTTGTTTGTTTTGGGAGAGTTTGGATGGGAAGCTGGGGCCTGAACTGGGACCGACGTCAAGCAGTGGATGGAAGCTCCAGGCACGATACGCCGACGAAGCTCCTCTGCCAGGCGGCCAATCCCCTGCACCCTGTCCCAAAGGTACTTACAGGTACGTACCTTCCCAGCACTGTCCAGACGATTTCAGCCTCAAGAGACAGCGTCTGGGGGGACCCCTCAGGCGGGTGCCCCTCCCTGTGTGACGGAAGCCGCTGGGCCATCCACTGAGACTGCTTGCTTGGCGGGCAGTTGCGGGTCCTCCCTCTGATAACGCGTCCAATTGTTGCTTGTCGCGTCCGTCACTTCAAGCGTCTTCCGCCGGCAATCCAACATCCAACGGGACGGCATCCTCTCTCACTGTGTGCTACCTTCTTGGCATCGCAATTCCTCCATTTCCATATCCAACAATCCATCGCCAGAAGCGTCTCCTTGCAGGACAACTCGTTGTTGCCCGGCAGATTCCCGACCACTGCCACCGACCACATTCGACCATCGTAAGGCTGACAAGCTCAAGTCTAAAGATAATGTACCCTTAGAAGGGGGCACCATCACCGGGTCTCAGACCGTCAACCTTCACCAAACCCAGGCCCGACACGCCCGACCCCAGATCAAGTCCAGCGACCCACGATAGGACACGCGAGATCGTACATGGCCACGAGCCGCCAAACATATCGATAACCATCTCCCACTTCCCCGACCGCAGCGCCGCCAGATTGACCTCCGCAATGGGATCATCAGCAACCTTGGCTCCGACCCAATCCACATCACAGACACGTCCCACCAGCAGAACCCTCGTCAATGAGCGCCGCCCAACCAAAGTCCAAGTGACAACACGCGAACCTACCATGGCTCGATCCGGCCGAAACGCCGACCCCCTCAGCGCCAGTAGCGACAACCTCAAGTCCAGATCACGGAATGTCGAGTCGAGGGCGACAAGAGGAGACAGCCGCGCTGCTGAACAACCACCGCCAGCCCCTTGGGAACCCGCCGCTTCCCTACTGCCTCACACTTCGGCCCCTTTAGCTTCGCGAGTCTCGATACCGCCAGTTGCTTCGTCCGCACCTCAGGCACTACAGCCGCGACCGCTTGCCGAGCTGTCACTCAATGCGCAAGAGGCTGCGATAATCGAGGACCTGCTCTTCGTGTTTATGGGCTTCGAGGGACAGTACATCCGATTCGCAAAAGGCTATAATCCCTACGAGGAACGAGACCGCTTGTCTGGGCCACAATGGCGCATCCTATCTGGGCTGGATCCCAGCTTGCTGGACCTTACACAATCCATGCTGCGCATGGCTTCTCACTACACGGCGCTTGAGACGTTTGTCGATGTTCAGAGTCGTGAAGAATTCGGTGCTGTCAACCACGCCTTGTGCGCCTCGATACGAAGGTATTTGCAGGAGTACCTGGTCATGGTTGTCCAGCTGGAAACACAATTTCTCAATGACAAGAACTTTACATTACAGCAACTCAACGTGCATATCCTTCCTAGCAGCCATCTGATGGCTCAGATGTATGGGTTAGCGCTGGAGCTACTAAAGCGGAATGCGCTTCTGGATGACGATACGGACGAATCGAGCGATAGTTCCGACGACGACTTCGATCACATCATCGAGCAGTTGAGAGACGGCGGTGACCTCGTGCCGGGGAACATGACGGGCAAAAAGATATGCAAGGGAGGCGTGGTACTGGGGCTAATAACCAAGAGGCTGGAGTCACTATCGGGAGACCCATCCGCAAGAGTATTACTCACAACGCTGCTACGGGACGCAAGCCGACCATATATGGCAATGTTGAACGAATGGTTGCATCATGGAAGCATCAACGACCCACATTCCGAGTTTTTGATCAAAGAACAAAAGAGCATTCGCAGGGAACGGTTGGAGCAGGATTATACCGACGAATACTGGGAGAGGCGATATACGATACGAGATCACGACGTACCACCTCAACTGGAGGCCGTCAAGGACAAGGTCTTGCTTGCTGGTAAATACCTGAACGTTGTGCGAGAATGCGGAGGCGTCGATGTTAGTCGCAAGATGCAGGACGTACCAAACTCGTTTGACGACAATAGGTTTCTGGAGAACGTCAGCAGCGCCTACGCTCATGCGAACGGATCGCTAATGCAGTTGCTTCTCACCACACACGAGCTGCCGGCGAGGCTTAGATCGTTGAAGCATTACTTCTTCCTTGACCCATCGGATTATTTCAACTACTTCCTGGAACTAGGAACGTCCGAACTACGAAAGCCCGTCAAGGTGGTGAACACTGGCAAGCTACAGTCTTTGCTCGATTTAGTCCTACGACAACCGGGAAGCATAGTCTGTCTTGACAAGTTCAAAGAGGATGTCAAGGTGGAGATGAACGAGATTACGCTGCTCAAGTCACTTCAGCGTGTCGTCAACATTACCGGTATCGAGCAGGGCGAGGCGCTTCAGCTCACATCAAATCAACCATTGGAAGGTGACAAAAACGCCACTGGATTTACCTCCCTACAGCTCGACTATACCGTTCCCTTCCCCGTGTCTCTTGTTATTAGCAGGAAGACAATATGGCGTTATCAGGCGTTGTTCCGCTACCTACTATCACTTCGCTATCTCGAGACCCAACTCTCGGTCACATGGTATACCCACGCAAGCGGCACGGCCTGGACACACCGTTCATCTAACCGCATGCTGGAGATTTGGAAGCGAAGGGTATGGACACTGCGAGCTCGTATGCTTGTATTCGTTCAGCAGCTGCTTTATTTTTGCACTGCTGAGGTAATCGAGCCGAACTGGCAGAAGCTGATGAACACGCTTCGGGAGATCGAAAATACCTGTGCTGGGGTGACTACCCAAGACGGAACATCCACGCCTAGGGCGTCGTCTTCCAAGAAGCCTCATACCGTCGATGGGTTGATGCAGGAACATGTGGATTTCTTGGACACTTGCTTGAAAGAGTGCATGTTGACCAACAGCAAGTTGTTGCGGGTATGCCTTCTTCCCCCTTATCTTCTAGCCTTACTCGAATACTAACTACCCTCAGATCCACTCCAAACTAATGCAAACCTGCTCCATCTTCGCCACCTACACCAACTGGCTCTCACGGGAGCTCGAAAAGTCCGACCCGGACTTAACAGGCAACACCAAGCCGCCCAACATGACGGACGACCAATGGCGACAGTTCCTCGTCATCCGGGGACAACGACAACAACAGCAATCATCATCAACATCAAAAGACGGCGATACAAACATGGAAAGCGACAAAAACCCAGAGACGAGGATGAATGAACTCTTCGATATCATCAGAAAGTGGGAAAGCAACTTTAGTCGAACCCTGCAGATCCTGCTGGACGCGCTGAATCACTACGCGGCGACGGAGACGGTGGTGTTGTTGAGTCTGTGTGCGAGGTTGAGTACGGCTAATCAAGGGACGGAGTATGCTGGTTTGAGGAGTGAGGAGGAGGGGCATGGTGGGGGGTCATGATGCTTGGGATATGTAGGGGTGTAGGGGTGTAGAGTGTGGATATGGGATGAAAGGAGTGAGAGAGTAGGGCAGAAAAGGCATTATTACCGTGATACCACCCATGAGCAAGCAAAAAGATGAATAATTCAGAGGAAGAAAGAAGAATAAGAAGCATTATTGCTCGACAGTGTTAATGACCGAGCGGTTGAATCGTTCGGGAAGTATTATTGCGTTCATGTTCATGTTTCATCCCAACTGGGCCTTACGAGCCAGATCTCATCCGGAGATGCTTTTTTCGCGCTTCCAGATACCGAACTGCAGACGGCTAGTTATCCGGATATCGGAATGGTTCCCGTTCTTTTGCCCACGCCCGCGGCCCGTTGCCGACGCGGGGGTTCAGGGCCCAGGGGGGGTTTTCTCTGTTTTTGCCGTGTTGGTTTGATTCATGGATCTCCGGGCGCCTATCTATCAACCTTATCATCCCATCTGATTTGCCAAGACCCATGACATTCTGAAGAGCCGGGAAGTCATAGATAAGGAAGCTCTCTCATTCTTGGAAGAGGTAAATCCGCGGAGCCTCAAAACCCTCCCAGCTGCCAGAATCTTGCTTCTCCGTGGCAGCGGTGATGTTCGTTCTAGTTTCAGAAACAAGGTTATGAAGACACGATTTGAAATTTTTTACCAACAAACGGGCAGAGAAAACTGCTGCTTTCCTATCGTGACGGACGAGATAACGTTAGGTACCACAAACTCGTACGAGGGTCATTTCACTAACAATGCTTGCTATCACGATCTGATATGACCCTCGGGAAAGAGGGTAAGTTTCATGACACCACTACCTTAGCTGTTACGACGTTCGCCTTCGCCAGTGAGAGGCGTTAGGCGTTAGGGAAAACCACCTTGATGTACGGTTTGTAACTATCTCACCTGTCATGTTGATCACTGATGCTGCTGGTCTGTTATCTGCATTTCTGTGTCCTGTACTGGTTCCCAAAGCTCCAAAGTCAGTAAGAGAGCTTTGCAGCTCATCTCATGCCTGTTATACATATACATATTTGAAGTGCAGCTTGTCCCGACCCTGCCTTAAGCATCCGATCTTCTTTTTGCCTTTGCTTCTGTTAGCGCTGTTATCGGTTCGCTTATCACTTACACCTACCTCACAAGCATCATGGAGGACGTTGCCAACTCTGATCCTTACGCTCTCAAGCATCAAACCCTCAGACCAAAACACCAACAGGAATCCAGGTCGACAACACCGGCGACTCTCGTCCTACCAAATAACCCGGAAGAGAAGTCGACGGTCGACTCCCCTTCTGAAATCGACGAACTCGCCAGTCGCACCGCCAGCCCCACAACAACGGACTTCTCTTCAACCTCTTCTTCCTCATCCGACAACTCCACAGACACCTCGGACAATGCCTCCACCACCTCCTCCTCCCAAATCAACACAGCCTCCGAAAACACCTCCTGCCCGCCCTCCCCTATAACCTCCAAGTCATCCTCTCCATCCCCATCCTCACCACTCAGCTCCAAATCATACCCCCTCCCCCCACCCTCCACCCCCCTAACCACCATTCTCCCCACCGACCTCAAAACCCCCGACCACCTCATCCCCCGCGACCCGCGCCTTATTCGCCTAACAGGCACCCACCCCTTTAACGTCGAACCACCGCTCTCCACGCTTTTTGAGTACGGGTTTTTGACGCCGCAGAATTTACATTATGTGCGGAATCACGGGGCCGTTCCTGCTTCTACCCTTTCCGGTCTATCGGCTGCTGCTGGGGGAAGGGCAGAGGATTTGCTGGACTGGGAGTTCACCGTTGAGGGACTAGTGGAGAAGCCTCTGAAAATAAGCGTGCGGGAGCTGTTGGAAGAGTGGGAAAATGTCACGTATCCGGTAACACTGGTGTGCGCGGGAAATAGGAGGAAGGAACAGAATATGGTTAGGAAGTCAAAGGGTTTCTCATGGGGAGCAGCAGGGTTATCGACTGCGTTGTGGACAGGTGTTACCCTCTCCGATATCCTAGCTAAAGCCAAGCCTTTGACAAAAAGAGGGGCGAGATACGTCTGCTTTGAGGGCGCCGATCAGCTGCCAAACGGGGTATACGGAACCAGTGTCAAACTCGCGTGGGCGATGGATCCCCATAAGGGCATGATGGTGGCGCATAAGATGAACGGAGAGGAATTGCATCCTGACCACGGACGGCCGGTGAGGGTAGTGGTGCCGGGGCAGATTGGAGGACGGAGCGTGAAGTGGTTGAAGAGGATTGTGGTTACAAGGGGACCGAGCGAGAATTGGTATCATGTTTTTGATAATAGGGTGTTGCCGACGATGGTGGGGCCGGAGGAGAGTGGGGAGAA
This sequence comes from Neurospora sp. FGSC 6877, assembly GCA_009805295.1. Lineage (NCBI taxonomy): Eukaryota > Fungi > Ascomycota > Sordariomycetes > Sordariales > Sordariaceae > Neurospora > Neurospora sp. FGSC 6877. The sequence goes on along the minus strand of RAON01000089.1, from coordinate 160,262 downwards.
GACGGAGGGGATGGAGAGGGTGTGGAGGGATGAGAGGTATGCGATTTATGATTTGAATGTGAATAGTGTAGTTTGTGAGCCCGGGCATGGGGAGGTTGTCTCGCTGAGAGAGGAAGAAGGAGAGGGGATGTATAAGTTGAGGGGATATGCGTATGCGGGGGGAGGGAGGAGGGTGACGAGGTTGGAGGTGACGCTTGATCAGGGGAAGAGCTGGAGGCTGGCGGGGATTGAGTATCCGGAGGATCGGTATCGGGAAGCTCAAGATGGGGAGGAGTTGTTTGGTGGAAGGTTGGATGTGGCGTGGCGGGAGAGCTGCTTTTGTTGGTGTTTCTGGGATTTGGAGATTCCTCTTTCTGAGCTGCGCGAGGCAAAGGATGTGTGCATCCGAGCGATGGACGACTCTTTGGCGCTGCAGCCGAAGGATATGTATTGGAGTGTGCTGGGGATGATGAATAACCCTTGGTATAGGGTGGTCATTCACCATGAGGGCGATACCTTGCGTTTCGAGCATCCCACTCAACCGACACTGATGTCGGGCGGTTGGATGGAGCGAGTGAAGAAGGAGGGCGGGAATCTTGCTAATGGCTTTTGGGGCGAGAAAATTCCCGGGGCTGAGGAGACCGTCGTCAAAGAAGAGCGTGTCAAGGAGATCAGCATGGTGGATGACAAAGTCTCTCGACTTATCACATTTGAAGAGCTCCGTGAGCACGATGGTGAGGAAGAGCCCTGGTTCGTCGTGAATGGCCAAGTTTACGACGGTACACCGTTCCTCGAGGGTCATCCAGGTGGTGCTGCCTCCATCACCGGTGCTGCTGGACAGGACGTAACAGACGAGTTCCTAGCCATTCGTAAGTCCATCTCTTGGTCCATCGCCATGAGTCCATCTGACTGATCCTTCACAGACAGCGAAAACGCCAAAGCAATGATGCCAACCTACCACATCGGCACCCTCACTCCCTCCGCCCTCGCGGCTCTCAAATCCTCCTCCACCTCCGACCCAACCCTCAGCGATCCCAACCGCCCCATCTTCCTCCAGTCCAAGACATGGAACAGGGCCACCCTCACCTCCAAAGAATCTATCTCCCCCGACACCAAAATCTTCCACTTCACTCTCTCCCACCCTGCCCAATCCATCGGCCTCCCCGTCGGCCAACATCTCATGATGCGACTCCCTGACCCTTCTAAACCCACCGAGTCCATCATCCGCGCTTACACGCCCATCTCGGACGGTACTTCCGAGCGCGGAACTCTCCGCGTGTTGGTGAAAATTTACTACGCTTCCCCTACAGAAGACATAAAAGGAGGGCAGATGACGCAAGCTCTTGATGCTTTACCACTAGGGAAAGCAGTGGAGTTCAAAGGACCGGTGGGTAAGTTCGTCTACCAAGGACGGGGCGTCTGTTCTGTCAATGGACGAGAGAGGAAGGTTAAGAGGTTTGTGATGATTTGTGCTGGGTCGGGTGTGACACCTATATACCAGGTACTGAGGGCTGTTGCCGTGGATGATCAAGATGGGACGGAGTGTTTGGTGTTGGACGGGAATAGGGTAGAGGGAGATATTTTGATGAAGAGGGAGTTGGACGAGTTGGTGGAGGGGGCGAGGCCGGAGGGAAGGTGTAGGGTGAAGTACACTTTGAGTAGGCCGGGCGAAGAGTGGAAAGGGTTGAGGGGGCGGTTGGAAAGGAAGATGTTGGAAAGAGAGGTTGGAGGGCCGGATGGAAGGGAAGAGACGATGGTGTTGCTTTGTGGACCGGAGGGGATGCAGGCGATGGTTCAGGAGGTGTTGAAGGGATTGGGGTGGAAGGATGAGGATGTGTTGATTTTCTAGTTAAGATTCTGTAAGCGTAGCGTGGCAATGAAAGGAGGATTTTCAGATGACGTTTTTGTCCATCGTGATAAGTGTTGTGAGCCGCATCATGAAGTCGAAGTGGTGTTTATGAAGTGGCTTGGGGAAGACATCTCCACGGAGTGACAGTTGACAAGACGTTTGAAAACGCGGCTCCATGTAAAGGAAACAGCGTTAGCTACCCCGCCGTAGCTTGCTATGTGCAATCATTTGTCCGAAAGCTTCAAGAGAGAATTGGCCAATGAGAACACGAGCGGGGAACTCCCGTGCACGTGCCGTATCATGTGAGCCGCTCAATCACTGCACTGTGCCGGAGCTCTGACGTTCATCAATGCCAGGCGCTGTACCTCTGGGCATCCCGGTCCACCTTCTGGACTCTGGAGCCTCGTCCCCTCGACAACCCACATCCACCCCACCGGACCCGAGTCAGTCAACAACTCGGGAGCGAACACTCACAACCGGAACCATGCGCGCGGCACTTCGATTGCTCGCGACCGCGACGGGTACCGTCCGCCCGTCCGCCCGCTTCCTCAAGCCCGGCTCCCCGACCGGCCTGACCGGCCTCGGCACCCATCCGTCCCCGCGCTCCGCCCTCCTGTACCTCTACAACCACACCCTCGACAAGCTCAAGCAGATCCCGGAGCACTCGCTGTACCGCCAGTCCGCCGAGGCCCTGACCAAGCACCGCCTCGCCATCGTCGAGCAGTACGTGCCCGAGGGCTACGAGGCTTGGCAGGAGCGCGCCCGCAAGCTGCTCGAGAAGCACAAGGGCGACCTCACGGCCCGCCAGTTCGACGGCCAACATGCGCGCCTAGTTGAAGGCCCCGACGGCCGCGTTTACTTCATCCGCCAGATGGTCACCCCGCAGGACTGGCGCGACGTCGAGTGGGATAGTGCGGTCCTGGATCCGCACTTTTCCTGGGTTCAGACTGGCGAGGATGTCGTGGGGACGGTCGAGGTGGAAGACAGTGAGAAGCTGGACAAGCTGTATGAGAACAAGGACTCGGACCCGGCTGCGTATCGCCAGGGTCTCAGGGAAGTCGGTATCAAGTTGGGCGGTGTTGTTGAGGAGAAGAGCCCCGTGGAGTGGGAGTCGGAGCCGCCGTTGAGCGCTGAACAGTGGGTGTTCCCTTGTGGATAGGGCATCTATGGCCCTGATCCCTGTCTTTGTCCCGTTGTTGCAGCTCTCCACATGGGTGCTGGATGCCTCACAGAAATATGCTGACATCTGATTTCCGTACAGGATCGCTGAGATGGAGGCCAGGATTGGTTCTGGCTTGATTGAGGAGGTGGTTCAGGTTGCCGAGGGCGAGCTTAAGCTGGTTGATATTATGACAAAGGCCAGGCCGTAAGTTTTGTTTTTGTCTTCAAGCATCAGATTATTGGTCAGGTGGACTAACCCGTCACAGTTGGGAAGCTCTTGAGGAGGAGGCGCCAGAGGGTCAATGGACTTACTTTGAGCGTAAGGAGTAAACAAACATCGACAGACATAGAGAATGGGAACACAGGACCACTCTGGCTATGACGGCCAGCTACTATATGAGCGTTACGAAGAAGGAGGGAGGGAGGGCATTTCCCAGCCAGTTGTACCAATACCACGCCGGAAGATGTATATAATCATAGACTTTGGCAGGCGGGAATGAACGTGTCCTCCCCAGGGTATTATGGGCTTTGCATTATTAGGTCTAGGTTTGAACAGTATGTGAGAAGAAGTATTATATCTTTGGGCGGGCGACACAGTAGTAAGGATAGTCGTGGTGTAAGTGGCATTGCTGAGGATGCTATATCACCGAGTGGGTCCATGACCAATGTACACAACAGCCTTCGACTACATGTAGCAACCTCTTAAGGGCGTCTTTACAAGACCATAGTTCTTGTGTCAGGATCAGAGTAAATATTTTGTGTGTTCATTTACTTTGGCAGTCTTCCCAAGTAATGCACGGTTCACAAGGCGGGGTTGACCAACCGAAGGTTTTGCGATTTGAGTTTTCTTTCACTCGCTTTTCAGTTCATCAAACTTTCACCAAAACATCACAACATCACTCATCAACAAACACCCCAAAATTTTCCACAGCCATCAACAGAGACAAATTATCTAGAGAAACCATCAAAGAATCGAATTTTCACATTCATATATCCCATGGACCCCCGCTCCCCAACCAAGCGCAAACGCGCCCTCTCAACAACCTCAACCACCTACTCAGCAACCCCCTCCTCCTCAACCATCATCAACCCCCTCTCCCACTCGCCATCCACTCTCAAACAATTCCTCCCAGCCGGCAACTCCTCCGACGCGCCCCTCCCTTCCTCCATCTACCCCGACTTCCCCCACCGACCCCTTCCCTCCTCGCCACCCACCTCCTCCCATTCCCGTCCTTACTCCCGCTCTCGGACGCGCTCTCGCCGCGGCAGCTTCGCCAACACCACTAGCACCCTTGACTCCGATCTAGATGATCACACCACCTCCGCCGGCACCGATGCCGGAACAGATGGCTGGACAACAGACCCCGACACCCTCTCCGTAACCTCCACCGGCAAACCTTATGCCAAGCGCCGTGACCCCGTCCGCAGCACAGCTAAGCTGCACAAAGCGCATCAGTCCCGCGTTGGCGCGCTGGTCGCTGTTATCCAACGCTGCTTGGCCGAGGGGGAAATAGCTCTGGCAAGGAGAGCGTTCGGTCTGCTGGCTAGGGCGGATGTCAATGGACGGAAGGTGGATTTGAGGTTTGGGGGGTTTTGGGAGATGGGGGCGGAGATTTTGATGAGGGGTGGGGAGGATCGGGAGAAGCAGCTGGAGGGAGCGTGGGGAGGTAGTGTGGGGGAGGAGGAGGAGGGGGTAGACGGGGAGGAGGATTCAAAAGAGAGGAAGGAACGGAAGAGACTTCTGAGGGCAGCGAAGAATAGGGAACAAGTCAGGGCGTATTACGAGTGTTTGGTGAATTTGCATCCGTGGAGCAGGTTGCACCCCAACAAAATGGGCGCTCTGGATTTCTACCCCGCCCTATTCGGGTTCGAGATGGAGTCTTGTTTTGCGGAACATAAGTACGGGGTCGAAAAACTCGACAGACAACCTCTCGACCCCAACCCTCTCGACAACGAGCTCCCACTAGACCCACTTCACGGCCGTTTCGGCGCGGACGGGATGGAGATGGAAATTGACACCTTCACCCACGGCCAGCAATCAGCCATCGACCCCTTACGATCCTCACCACCATCACCATCTGCTTACTCCAGAGGGAACAGAGGGATGGATAACGTCCACCCTCTCTACCGGTCAGAAATGGAGGAGGACGAGCGAAGGAGCAGGCGGCCGGAAGTCAGGGTGAGAAGAGAGAAAGATAAAGTGAGACTAAAGGCGTTGGAGCAGATGAGAGATGTAGCGAGACGGATGGATGCCGTGATGGAGAATACGCCTTACAATAAAGATGTGGAGATGGTGAGGTTGAGAGCGATGGTGGCGCTTTATGTGGGGGATTTGAGCGTGCCTGTTTCTGCTTCAGAAGCAGAGACAGGGGGGGAGGAGGGGGGTGGATGGAAGTCTCATGAGGAGAGGGTGAACGAGGAGGAAGGGAGGAGGGCGCAGGCTGCTGAACGGGAGAGGGCGAGGGGATTGTTTGTGAAGATGAAGGAGTTGAGGGGGGGTGAGTTGGAGGAGGGGGATGAGTGGATTTTGGAGTTGATTAGTGGTGGTGGTGGTGGTGATGGGGAGGATGAGGATGTAGATGGGGAGGAGGAAGGGGGGGATAGGGGGAGAAGTAGAGGTACGTTTTCTTTGGCTATGAGGTAAAGTTGGCGTTGTTTAGCTCACTATTTCTCAACAGTTTGATATCCCAAAGGAGTTGAATAACAAGGTATTGTCTTAAGGTTATCAAAGCCAAATACCCAAACCCGTTAAAGTCTTTTAAGTGCTACTATCAACGATCCATACACATCTCTTTCTGCTCTCACAACTGTCCTCCTAGCCCTTTCCCTCGATTTTGTTTCTCCCAACCACCCCTCCACCCCCTTTACTATTTACTTCCCCCACCGCTGAAAAATCATAGCCCGATTCGAATTGCCCACTACCACACACCAATTTCCCTCCGGACTCCAGGCCACCTGCCTCCCCACGAAATGCTGTCCTTTGCCATCGACCATCACCGTCTTATGCGGTTTGATCTCGTTATGCGAATCCGTGATGTCACACTGGTCGTGCCATTCATCCAGCTGCTTTTGGGTGTATCCACCTAGTCCGATGCCCGGGGGGCAGCTTGCTGTCTGGGTAGCAGCGGTGGCCGTAGCCGTGGTGGTAGTAGACCCCTTCGAACCCGGTCTCTCCCTCGAACTCGAACCCGGTCTACCACTACCACCACCAGCAGCAGAAAGCAAAGTTTCAGGATCAGGACTAGTGGACGTCCCAAGTCTGTTTGCCCGTCCAGAAGCACTACCAGCAGCAGAAGCAGCAACACCCGCCACACCCCCCGCCGCCCTGTAGTTCGCCGCCGTAGAAGGATACATAGTCCCCCCACCCCCCCCTCCCTCTCCCGCCGCCATCCCTCCCGCCAGCGCAGTAGCCGTCTTCCTTGGCTGTTTCCTCGCAGGCATCCACCCCGGCTGCTCAACCACCCTCACCTCCCCCTTCCCCCCTTTTTCCCTCGCCTCCATCGCCTCCTCCTCCGCCTCCTTCACCTCCATTAAAAACGTCTGCCAACTCCCCAACCTACTCAAATCCCAAAACATGAATTTATTCCTCGCATTACAAAACGCCAGCACCGGATGTTTTCCTCTTGCATGTAGTACTTTAAAGCGCATATAAAACTGCCCTTTACAATCCGCCGTCTTGAACTGGAGGAGTCTCGTAAAATAGGCCGGGCGGGTTTCGGGACTGAGGTCGGGAGCTTGCCAGAATGCGGAGCGGGTGAGTTTGGAGGGGTCGAAGGTTGTTGGTGCTGCTTCTAGCGGTAGCGGGTTACTAAGGGAAGAAGAGGAGGAAGAAAAGCCTGAGATGGACCATAACACGATGGTTTCCTCCCAGCAGGCGCGAGATAAAATGAGGTCGCCGAAGAAGGAGACGCAGTCCACCAGCGAGTTGTGGATTTCCTTGGTGGAAAAGTGCGGGTAGTGGATGACGAGCGGGTGGGTGACGGGTCCGGAGGGACAAGAGGGGATGGTCCAGAGATTGATGGTTTGGTCGTGGCCTGCGCTGAGGAGATAGCGGCCGGTGTCGTGGAAGGAGATGCTCAATAAGTCCCAGGTGTGGGCGTCGCCGCCGAGGATGAACATGCAGGGTTGCTGGGAGTGGATGGGGAGGAGGGACCATATGCGTACGGTGGTGTCGTCGGAGCAGGAGGCGATGAGGGAGGGGTTGAGGGGAGAGGTGACGAGGTCGTTTATGCCGCCGCCGTGGCCTACTAGTGTCTGTTTCCGAATTAGCATCAAAGTATTGTCCTCGTCCAATGGAGGTACAAACCTTCACCAACTTCCCCTCTTTAACATCGTATACTTTCACTTTTGCATCCGCACCGGCTATACAAAGCCATGGCTGTCCGGTCTCCATATCCTTGGACCAGCAGCATGAACAGTTTGCTGCGTTTTCCTATAACCATAGCATTAGTACTTTCTCCTCTCACTACTCAATTTCCAAAAGACCACAGGCTGCGGGGATACTCACATCATCGTCCCTTATCAACTTCAACACCTCGACAGGATTGGTGCTACTGTCCGCATTCTGAATGATGCGGCATATGATCACCTGTGGTTACTAATTAGCATGTGTTGACGTCCTGGTCTTTCTTCATTCTGGGGTTATTCATAGAACAGGGAGGAAGAAGAAGAAGATGTCAGACATCAAGTATCAAGAAGCATCAAGTACCAGTGAAACAGACGTACATGCTTCTTACTAGCTATGGCGAACACTGGCGGTGCGCCGACGGGGTTGTAGGGGTAGAATTTTACGTCGAAGAATTCTGGGTCATGGTTGTTAGTTTAGCAATTTACACAGAGCAGGTTTTGGCGTGGATGGACTCTCGTATATCCGCGGAAACTATCGAAATGAGACCGACTTACCGTGTGCTATCGACTCGCCGGAGACGGGGTCTTTCCAGTCGTCCTGTTGGGGGTCAAGAGAAGCTGATCAGCAAGTGGCCTCCTGATTCACCATTGGGCGTGCATGTATAGAATAGTGGTTAAATTAGCAATCGTACCTGGAAGTTGATAGAAGCCCGCAATTTGGGTAGATCCCACTCGTCCGAGGACGGGGTCTTATTTGAGGGCATCGTGTTTCGTCGATTTTCACCCTGATATGCAAGCGTTCAGATACTCGAAGGCAAACCGATTCATAGGAATGCTTATGGGTCATAAGATTGTTTGCAAGTTAATTGACCCTTTTTTCTCAAAGTGGACGTCGGGTTTAGGTTGTCCTTGTGATCTCGATGGCGCGCGATTATGGTCAAGGGCATTCAATCAACGTCGGCGCACAGGTTTGCGTGGCCCGACAAATTTGCATCGGATTGCGTTCAGGTTTGAACTGACGACCCACTGCTATTCAAAGACTAAAAGGAAGTCTATGTCGCTGTCCAACAATTCCACATTCATGGTTATCGAAGCGTTTGTAGTTGATGAGAAGCTTAAGCACACGCGTTGCGGGACGCGACGTGCGTTGGTGTAGTGCAAGTTCGGAGGACGGAGGTACCCCGTCGGTACTTCTTCACGCACAGTTACTTCACCACATATCCAGTACTGCCGAAGTATCTCACCAACGACATCCCATCACTCCGTTGGGCAAGCACGTCACAACATTCACTGTCTCCGAATCCTAAGAACTCAATTTGATCGAACAATAAATGCATTCCCCAGTGAAAAAAATAACCTATGAAACCAGTTTAGCTAAAACTCCCTCTCTATCTAGTAGACGAATGCTGAAGTTTTATCTACCCATCCACAGCACACAAGAAATAGGTCCTATGTTATTCCCTTTTATGCCAGAAAATTACGCCTCAACCAGAAGAAAATCAACCAAGTTAAGCAGTGGGCTCCTCCTTCATAGCGACATCGCCCTCAGAATCCTTAATCTGCTCCTCGGCAGCCGCGGGAGCCTCAACAGAGACATCGGTCTGCATCTCCACGGGGGCCTCCTCGGTCTTGACCTCCACAGGGGTCTCGGTCTCCTCGGCCTTAACCTCCTCCTCGCCCTCCTTCTTCGCCTCAGCACCTTCCTTGGGGGTATCCCTCTTGATACCCATGTTAATCAGGGGAGTAGTGTCGTTGTAGATACGGAGCAACATCGCACTGCGATCCTCCTTGGGCAACATGAGGTTCAACGACTGGAAGCTCTTCCACAGAGGGAGAGCCATGTGCTCGTTGAATTCCTCATCGCCGCCATCAGGCTCAACACGGAGGACGCAGCATCCGAGAGCCAAGTCGCGGACGCGCTCGCCAATCTCGTCGAGCTTCTCCCACTCGCCGTTGGCGATCTTGGGGAACATCTCGATGAGCAGCTTCTTAAGCGTCTCCTTCTTCTTGAGCACGACAACGCGCTCGGAGCCGACGTAGCCGTGGAGGATGGGCATGCCCTCGGACTGGATGCGCCAGCGGCAGACCTCGGCGGAGGGAGCGTCCTGCTTGACGTACATCTTGACACCGCCATGGATGAACTTGACGCCCCGGCCCTCGTTCATGACGAGGATGTCACGCACAAGAGCGCTGGTGTAGTAAATGGCCTTGGCGGGCTCACCGGTGGCGTTGCGGATCATGTAGCGGTCTGAGGGGAAGCGGGAAGAGATCTTGTAGAAGTCGGCAATGTTCTTGATGACCTCGTGGTCGGCAGGGAGGTACTTGAAGGGCTCCTCATAAGGGCCCTGCTGCTTCTGCTTGCGCTCTGGTTGGGCCTCACCCTCCTTGGGGGCCTCCTTGGGAGTCTCAGCAGGGGTCTCGGCGGGAGTCTCGGTAGCAGGAGTCTCCTCAACGGGGGCAACTTCCTCAGCCTTAACCCCCTCGATGGGCTCAGGGGCAGCCTCCTCGATAACAACGTCCTCAGTCTTGGCAGCCTCACCGGCCTCCGTCTTCTGCTTCTTAGCCTCCTCGGTGCTCTCGGCCTCCTCCAAGGCGCGCTTAGGAGCTTGCTTCTTCTCCTTCGGCCTGATCTCCTCAGGCTTGGCCTTGAACTCGGCCTTCTTGTGGAGCACAGTAATGAAGAAACCACCGGTATCCTGCTGGTGAGCGTAGACGCGCATGCACCTCTCGAGAGGGAGACCGGCGCACTCGCTGCCCTCGGGACGGGGGAACATGGACTCGACGAGACGGCTGGGGGTAATACCATCCTCAGTGGACTTGGCGTGATCCTCAACCTCCTGCCAGCTGTTCCAGACACGGCCGGACTTGTCCATGATCTGCCACTTACGCATGCCGGGCTTGCGCTGGAGCAGAGGAAGCTGGTCGGCGCAGTCGACAATCTCGATCTTGTCAGGACCACCGCAGCGCTCGATGGCGGCAGCGACGACCGACTCGTTCTCGACGGGATTCATGGAGCAGGTGGAGTAGACCATGCGGCCGCCGGGCTTGAGCATCTGGAGAGCACGCACGAGAATGCGGACCTGCGTAAGGTGCAGACCCAACGCGGCAGCAGGAGCCCAGTCCTTCCAGAGGTTGACGTTCTTCCTAAGGGTACCATCACCGGAGCAGGGAACATCGGCCAAGATACGGTCGAACTTGAGGTAGTTGGGCTTGGTAGGGTCCTCAGGGTTGGGTATCCTGAGGGAGGGGTACATGGTGGCGTCGTGGTTGGTAACGATCATGTTGGGGGAGGAGAGACGCTTTAGCTGATGGATCAGCATGTGGGATCTCTTGTAGTCGGCATCGTTGGCAATGAGCATGCCGGTAGCTCTGCCGTCGTCGCTGGGGTCGGCCTCAAGGCGGGCGGCGTCCTCATCGGCGCTCTTGATCTCGTCGACGGAACCGCCGAACTGCTTGATGACGTGACGGATTCTGGCCTCCTCGCCACGGTGGATCATCTCCAGGAGCTGAGCGGCCTTGCTGCCGGGGGCGGCGCACATGTCGAGGACAGTCATACCGGGGCGGAGATCCATGAGAAGGGGAGGAATCATGGAGACGACCTCCTGACGGGAGATGTTGCCGACGCTGGTCTCGGAAACCAAGAACTTCTGGAAGGCCGAGAAGGGAGGGAACTTGCGGACCACGTTCTTGGGGGTGGTCATCCACCAGGCGAGGCCATCGGGGTACCAGGGCACAGGCTTGGGGGGCTCGACGATGGCGCCATCGTAGGTGATTCTGGTGATCTCGGGGATGTAGCGGGTCTGGAGGAGGTTCTTGACGGCGAGAGCGTGTCTGTGAAAAGATGGTAAGCAATTGGATGGAAGTCATGGAGACATGAGACGGCCAAAGTGCCGGGTCAAGGTGACTGTACCCCTTGGAACCGCAGAATCTGAAGCTGTTGGGGAGCTCCCTCTTCAGGGCAGCCCAGAATAGCTCACGCTCCTCCTCGGGCAGCTGGAGAAGGTCGTTGTAGTAGCGTTCGAGCCTGTCGTTGTGCTTGACGACCTCGGGGTATCTGGTGTAAGGCTGGTGACCTCCACGGTTGTCATCACGGCTACGCTTGCCGCCACGGCCACCACCACGGCCCTTCTGTAACACACACACACATCGGTCAGTACGTTCAGTCTTGGAAGGTGAGGATTGCAACACTACAGCAATGACTGGGGAGTATGGCAAGTCGAGGGTGATGACGTGGAAAAGAAGAGCTGCTGGTAGAACGTACTCTGAAATTACCACCGCGACCCATGTTTGAGAGATTCGCAATTGGGGATACAAAGATGTGTCCGCTTGCGATACTCAACTTTGGTAACCGGAGTCGTGTTGAAGGAAGAAAAAAAAGTGACATGCGGCAACGCCAGTCTCTGTCGCGTGCAAGTCGAGACTCCAACAAAAGCCGTCGCCGCAAACTTAAAATGTGGGGGTGGGGGACTAAGGATTGCGCTAACTGAGGGATCTCGTGAAGTACGTGTTTTGATTGGTCATTATTCTACATGAAAGCTATTGTAATGGATCCACTATGTGTACAGGCTAACCAAGGTAGGGCTAGGGGGAATTGTTTCCAAGGTTACTGTAACGTTGCTTATCAGTAATTGCTGATAAGAAGTTAAGGGTCCAACCACCAAACAGTGACCGTACTACAACTGCCGGTAGGTCGCACCAGGTCAGATGAAGTTGGTACATATAGTCACTGCGCTTTCAGTGTTTATGTTCTGGACAACTGAGTAGAAGAGGGCTTAGGTATCTCATGCTAAAGCCCTAGGGGGTTTATCCCAGCTGTGGTTGTAAAAGACGAGAGCTTGTGAGTTTGTTCAACCATCCAACAAGCCAACCGTCCAGTGAACAATCCTCTCCACGCCGTGACCATTGATGGCGCTGACGGGAATGGCTTCCACGTTCTCAACCCAAGCACCTTGAACACCACTGGGATGGGGCTCATCCCCGCGTGTGACAGCCGCACAGTAATCTCTGAGCTCCATGAAGTTGGCCTGGGTATCCTTCAAGTCTCCCTTGGTGGCTACCACGAACCACGGCTTCCCTGCGATGGACAACCCTGCAGGTTCGGCAGCAGATGGTGGATAGTCGGCCATGCCGTTCGAGGCTGGCCATCCGCCTGACATACTGACATTGTCGATACCGGCCTCGGGACTCCAGTCAATCCTCGCTGCGCGCTCCCGGTCGGCCTCTTCATCCTCGCGCATTTGCGCGTACAAGCCTACCTCGTTCCACAGCGCCTTCAACGCTTTCACAGCATTGCCGGCACCCAGGTCAATGACGAAGGCGAGCACACCAGCACGCTCGACGTGACGCAGGAAGGCGATACCGAGACCCTTGTCGAGATGGGCACCCTCAATCAGACCCGGGATATCAGCGACAGTGAACCTCGTTCTTTGCTCGACTTCGTCCGGCGCACCAGTGAGAGCGAAGGGATCATCGACAGGTGCATCGCTGATTCGCTTGTAGCTCTTTACCGAGGGACGGCCTTTGTTGTTATCGAGGACGACGGTGCCGATATTGGGTTGTAGCGTGGTGAATGCCCAGTGGCCAACGCGAGCTCGGCTATTGGTCAAGGCGCGAAGGAGGGTGCTCTTGCCGGCATTGGGTAGACCAACCAGACCAACATCGGCAAGGAGCTTAAGCTCGAGCTCGATCTCTAGAGACATAGCCGGCTCTCCCTTTGTCGCAAACATGGGCCTTGGTCTGTCCTTGTTTGCGAAATGGGGATTGCCCAGTCCACCGAGGCCACCTGCCGCCAGCAGGATCGGTCGTGGTGTAGGACGGTTCAGGTCCAGATATATGGGTGCTGGCGGTTGTTGAAAGAGTCGGTCGCGACGGGGCAGTCGTGGCAGTTCGGCGCCGACTCTTCTGGCATCTGACGAGGAGATGCCGGGGTATAGCAGCCATCGGTCGAGGTCTGGGTTGACGGGCGGCTCCTCCTCTACTATCGTTCCCTCTACCCCTTCCTCCTCCTTTGGCGCCTCAACAGCAGCGGCATTTCGAAAGTCCTTTTTCCTCTTGCGCTTGTACTTGGCTCTGTCAATGAGTTGCCTCTCGCCTTCGGGGTCATCGCGGCTGATCTCGGTAACGACTGTTCCGACTGGTACAGTTATGATGACGTCCTCTCCGCGCTGTCCACCCTGAGCGCTGCCCTGGCCATGCTTTCCTCGACCAGCGCGAATATGCCTCCTTCGTGCCAACTTGTGTAGCGAAGTCTCGCCGTGGACAGCTTGGATATAGACATTGCCGCCATGGCCTCCATCACCTCCGTTCGCCGGGCCTTCGGGAATGAACAATTCTCTGAGAAAGGATATACAGCCGTTGCCACCGGGGCCAGCGTAGACGTTCAGCTTGGCCTTGTCGGCGAAGTATGGGTTCGAGTAGTCATCGGGGGCGGGATTGAGTCTCGATGTCGTCTCGTCGTTCTCGGGGTGCTGGGGGTTCAATGTCGCTGTGGCGTCTGTGCTGCTGTAACGAAGGTTTCGGGCGAGGGCTAAGCTGGCACGGGGCACGCTTCCGGCACTGGTACGAAACAATGATGGGTATAAAAAGGGCATAAGCAGCCGGGGGCTATGAGCACAACGAGATGCCATCTCGAGCAGGACAATGGCGCATAGTCTACATTGACCAGTCTTAGGTTTCAGTTGTTTGCCCCCCCCCGGCCGCCAACTTTTTGGATCGCGACGGGAGTCTCGTTAGCGCGTGCCGATAAGATAAGAAGCCATTAACATTTCCAAGACCCACTGCGGGGAGTGCATGGCAGGTGGATTGGGCTAAAAGTCTTGGCGAACCGGGGGCCCGTCTGAAGTTGTTCTGATCGACGCTCGGACGGCTCCCTGAAACTGGACGGGCATCAATTCCAATGGCGGGGAAAGCTGAGTCCGGATGATCGAAAGTTTCCCCACCATCACAGCACTCCTCCTCCTCGTCTCCCACCCAACAACTTCAATCATTCTCTTCACATTCCGATCAACTTTTGTCTCTTTGCCATGTTGCCATCTTCTGTCCGAGTCGGCCATGGTCCTCGCTCTGTCGCAAGTGCGCCGCACCATCACTCTCAGTCTTCAATTGGAAACCAGATATTCCATTATTTCTTTCCGACCTCTTTCTCAATTGGAAGAAGGCTCTCAACTCGCAAGGGCTATGACTATGCCGGCGGGCTGACATGCAGCTGCTGCTCAGCTCACTGTGTCTGGTATCTACGAATAAGGAAATCTACGGTAATAACCTGACGTTCGGCGGCGGCGGCACTGACAACTCACACTCATGGCAAAGCATCACAAGTGAGACGTGCAATGTTGCTTCTGTCTGCTTCCTTCCCGTCATGTCCATTCACAGTTGACCTGACCCCAATTCCCCAGCCTCCCCCTCTTTTGGAGAAGGGAGAATGGCAGCAGGATGGACGACAAGTCGATTCCTGTTGGACAGTGTCGTTCAGCTACATTGGTACCTCAGGATCCAAGGTATCCAAAATCCGGCTGGGAACCGAACCTCATCTTATGTGGTTGCGCATGAAGAAGGGGGAGGAAACTGGAAATGTGCAATGTCAACAGAGACACACAGTCGGCCGGATCATGAGGGACTTTGCATGCCTACTCGGGTTAAAGAAAACGCCAATCACATATTTTCTCTGACACTTGTTACATGCTTTCTCACGGCTTTCGAGTCTCGGGTAGGACCTTGGGTCTTGGCCTCTTTTCCGTTGCCCGTTGCCCGCCTCCTCTGTTGTTGTTGATGTTGACATCTTGTTCTATTTGACAGGGCAACGAGAACTATTATTCTCTCGCTCTTCTAGATCGTCTCAGGATGATCAACCCTGCCTATCATATTCTGGTCAGATATTGCACTTATCTGAATACGACGCCTCTATACCCTCCGGCAACGCGGCTCTTCTTTTCTTTTTGCCTCCTTCTCCTCCCTGTCGGCAGCTTTGTTTTGCTCCGCGTCTCCGTCCGTTGCTGCCCGTCTGCTCATCGCCAGTTGCCCATCAAGCCGGTAGCCAACCGGTCGTGTTGCCCGTCACCCCACTGTCAGTATTGCGAGTTTCAAGACGCTGATAACCTTTGACATCGCCGCCAATCTGGGGGATCGTCTGCTGCAAGAGTGCGCTGTCTTGCTGCTGCAGAGCGAATCATCCGCCACCACCTAAACAGAAAGGGTCGCAGTCTTGGTCTTAAACGGAGTGCAAACGACCTCGCCTCCAGTCGGGAAAACTGGGTCCCGGAACGGCCACGCCGTCTCGGACTGGTCGACAAGACATTGGGCCGCTGCAAGCTGCAGACCGCTGCTGCCAAAGGGGCCAAGCGGGCCCGCATTCGAGCCACGACAGAGATCCCAGCCGGACAACGTGTGGTTTTCCCTTTGACAGACCTGAGACTGGAGTGCATTGGGAGTGCATGGAGTGGCATGGACTGACCATCGACTTGCTGCAACCTCTGTATCCCAACAGCCAAACAGGGGAGTCTCGGTCTTCTTTGCCTGCCCATCACCTCTCCTCTTGGTTGATCCGGCCGGACCGTTCTGCTGCTGCACGGAAGCTGCTTGCTGCTTGACACTCGCTCACTCCACACTTGACTTCCAACTTGTCTTGCCTGGCCTGGCTCCTCACTCCTGGCTCCTCTTTTCACCTCTCACCCCTCTCAACTCCTGCTTCTCTTCCTTCTTCTCCCATTCATCAGTCGTGTTTTCCCTCATCCTCGTTCGCCATTTCATCCTGCACACTGCGTGGTCGCGCTGCTGTGGTGTTTCCCCTCCGGTACCTTGTTGACTTACATACATACTTACTTCCACCTGCGGACCTGCCTGCTTGCTTACTTCTTCCCGCCTGTGCTGCTTGCCTACTTCTCGTCGACTCCACTCGAGCGACACCTCGACTTTGATACATCAGGTCAGTGAATCTGCTGCCTTACCCCTCGACCGAGAGTCTTGTCTTGTACTCCCTCACACCAGCTTCATAACATCCGCATCTTTCCCCATCCTCCTTCTGCCTCTTGCTCCATCTACTCTTAGCTGCTTCATCATCAAGCTTCTATACTTTGCTGCTGGGCTGGTCCCTTTGTCGGTCATGAGAAAGAGCGTGAACGTTGTGAACATAGCACCACATACTCGGTGATAGAAGCAGCAAGGCGTCTTACTTCACTCCTTACTATACCAAACTCGGAACATCACACCACACGTCGCCTCATATAACACGACACTAAACAATGTACTCGGTAGAAACCTTCCAGCAATCACAAAAGTCAATCGTCAGGATGGATCCCGATTGCGCTATTTGCCATGCTCCGGCAACCGTTGCCTGTGACTGTGAGGCCAAGGGCCTCGAGATGGCCGTCAAGCAGGCTGAGGCCCGTATGATGCAGTCTATCTACAACGACATCCGGTAAGTAGACCCCTCATTCATCTGCTTGTCGTCAGGAACCGTGCTAACAGCCTTTTAGATCATGGGTGCGAGCTCACGCTCAAGACTACATCCTCGATCACTTCCGCCAGTTGACTGAGCGACGAAAGACGGCACATGCCACACACTTGGACCGCATCACAGCTCACGCCTGGCAATACTACCAGGCACCACCTCACCCCACTGAACTCGCCAATGCCCAAGCCCAGTTAAAGCGCGGCATCGACGAAGATTGGCAGGCTTCAGTACAACGGTACCCCGAAGTGCTCGAGTATTTCTACAGCCTAGTCGAGTTGACACTTCCGGATGACGGCGACGCATCTGTCAAGGACCCTCCCCTCAATGCTCTTAGCGGACCCAGGAGAATCAGCACAAGGACGGCCCCCGGTGCTCCAGCAACTGTGGCCAGCGGCCGCAGCATGACCTACGACAGAGAGGTCGCCCCCATGCCTGCCATGCGACGGACGCCGCCTCCGATTGAGCCGGTCCGTGGAAGTGACAGGCGGACACCAGGACCAAGGGAGCGCAGACACTCTTACCGGGCACCACACCCTGGACCGCCAACATACTATCCTCAGCAACCATACTAAACGGTCAGCAACCTCGACGACTTAACAACATCACGTTCGCTTAAAACCGAAGTTCCCTTTGTCATCACTTGCCTCATGCTCTACGAAAGAAAAAAAAATCATACCCATGGCCTCGATAAGGGGTCACATGTACAGCATGAGGATTCTTACATACCATTCTTGCATATCACGGCCGCATTGTTGCATATCACATTTTGGGAAAGCGGCGGCAGCATTTGTTCTCAAAAAATCAAGTACACGATTACAAACAATCTTCTCTGGGACTCGGGACGGAAGGGAAACGGACCGGAAGGAACGGATGAATGAACGGGCTTTACGGATGGTCAATGGGCGGTTGACTCGGTGTTCAGGGATCGTAATCGTGTTTTAACTTGAATTTTATTTCTTTTTGTTTTTCTCGGGAAAGGCCGGGTTGGCAGGCCTGGGTTTTACTTATGATTGAGATGATGGGATGGATACCTCACGAAAGAAACAATTCAAAACGAACATCAAAAATTGGGCGGAATGTTATGCTACGATGGGATATGATGACGATCTCGCCTCATAGACTGGTATACCTCGAAGGATATATGTCACGGAAGGAGGAAACACTACGCCTTTGGAGACGGAAGCTGAAAAGTATAGCGCTCAGGCAGAGATACTCGAGGAGAAGGGAATTCACTCCTCATTCATTCAATGAATCAGATCTTCTCATAATGTCTGCTATTCTTCTCTTGTGGTTGTGCACATCATCCACGGAGCGGAGGAAACCCAGTTCCCCAAGATCAAAACCTAGGTGGACATCGCGCCGTTGCCTCTTGTGTTCCTACCACGAACTTGTCTCAGGAGCCGCAGTATGACGATCCTATTCTCGGTTGAGGTCACTCACATGATGAAGTCGTGATACGGTTCCCGTATGTAGTTGATGCATACCGCTAGACTGAAAATGGGGGATGGTTCGTCATACCCTAGTACACAGACAGAGACATTAACGTCAAGATTCTGGGTCTACGTACATCATTCGAAAACTGATGTGTCTTGAACGGAGCGATATTGCCAACATCTTTTCTACCAAGGGATTTTTGTAGGTCTCCGAAGCCTTTCAGAGGCTCATCTAACCATGTTGTCAAGGTCACTAATTCCCTCCTAACTATTATTATAGCGTGAAGTGAACTGCGGAATCATCCCTTCCCGCTCATCAATAGAGCTGGAAGGAAAAGTAACCCGACCCAGATACCTGGAACCAGATACATAGCACACACAGCGGAAACGGAAAAGCAAAGAGAAGAACCAAGGACCAAGCCACCCAGCCACCTGATTCTTGCACCTGTCCGTACTCCGTCTTGCTTTGCTGTCGGTAGATATTCCCCTCACCCCGGCCCCGATCTCGGCTACTCACACCACACCACTTGCGGCTGGACTGCTTTTCCCAGCCTGACCCAAACTTTTGAAACACTGAGAAACAGCTTGATAGATGCCCGATGCCCGATGACGCTATATCCAGCCTTCACGGGTATTCGTCCGCCCGCGCCCGTCCAGTTGGCTTCCCTCTCACTTCGCTTGCCCGGTCCCGACGAATGGAATATTGCAGAAGGGAATACCACGGAAGGTGCATGTAATATCAACCGATTTGATTGTACCCAATGTAACTTCCCCATGGGCCCATACCAGTATTGGCACACCGTCACATTAATCCAGGATCGGGTATCTTCGCATTCTACTGGGTTATTATGGGTTGCTGTATTTCGTAACTCCCGGCTTGTTGACTTGCTCTTTTATCTATTTGCTGTCTGTCGGCTAGGTACTTCCCATGGTCCCAGCCGGGGAAACCATAGCGTTATCATCTTCGGTCTATCCCCAGGTTAAATTCCATGCCGAATGTATTGTACACTACACTATGCATAACATCACGCAAATTATCACGGGGTAAGGTAAAGAGTATCCACCCAGGTATGTACCTGTCCCTACGCACGACGTAAGTGGAAGGATGAGACGTCAAGATAAGGATTTACCTAGCCCCAGTCGACCACCCGGTCGATGTGTTCCGTCAACGAATAGGAGATCAAGATGACTATTCCAGTACCGTGATGCTGGGATTTGGCGCCGTCCCTACACGTGTAGATAGCATGGGGTAGATAGCATGGGGTGAAGATATGGAACGGAATCCACCGCCGCGGTAGGGTACGTGCTTTGATGCCCATGCCCATCCATGCCCAGGATATTGGCAGGCAGTTGGCACTACAAGGAATTCAGACATTGGGCCGCTCCTCCGTGTGTCTGGAAGTGTCACCTGCTTTCTGTTGCCTCCTTACGATACTTGGGCTTTGCCCATGCTGTTTGTTTCTCTCCATGGTGTTTGCTTTCGCTGACAGGAGTCTCGATGGTATACTTTATCTCAGACACCAACACACTCATAGACAGGTAGCTATCCTTTGTTGTTGACAGCTGTCGTTGCGGTGAGAAGCGAGGAAGGATGATGGTTGTTAATCTCTTAAGATTGACGGAACCTGGCAGGCAAGCAGTCGGTGAAGCAAACATCCAATGACACTTGACAGGCAGTATCGAAGTGCGATTGTGGAAGATGGGTATCAAAGCCCCTCTTGTTTTCTCACTTTCGTATCTAACCTAACCTATCTCAAGAGTCCTTTTACGTATTTTCATCAATCTCTTCCATTCCACTCCTGCCCGCGCTTTTGTTTCGGGGCATTCCATACCTCAGCGTTCGTCTATTATCCGCATGTTGACTTTGCGTTCCAATATAGACGAAAGAACAACCATCAGAAACGTCACCTCCATTCCGAATACGTTGGGGAGCAAGCTCGGGCGAGTTCAGCCATTAAAGTCTTTTTGTGTTTATGTGTGAAGGTGAGGTGAGTTGAGAAAACCACCCTAGATTTTGAATTCCCGAAAAGTTCCCCTTTTCTTTACCCCAATAAGCATGCTAACAACATTTGATAGAAGAGACGAGGATGATGATAACTAAAGAGACCACTAAGGCAAAAAAGGATGAATATCGGGGACATATATGCGAATGATACTGTGCCGGGATAGATGCGCACAACATCTGACACGGCTACAACGTCGTTGTGGGCAACAGACGGTAGTGGTAAGGATGAAGAAGAGGGATGACAGGACCCAAATACCCGCTTAAACTGGCAACCTGAACCTCATCGGAGTCCTGGTCCCCCTCAAATCATGCTTTCCCAGAACTCAGAGAGCGAAACGATCTATGACGTCGATGGCGTGGTTTCTATGCCGAAGCCTCGACAGCCTCAGTCTTCTCCTCAATGGTGGCGTTCTCGACGCCCTCGGTGACCTCCTCAACGGCCTTGGTCTCACCGTCGGCCCTCTTGGGGGTGGCAGAGCCGGAAGCCTCACCGGCCTCCTCAGCCTCGAGGCGCTCAATCTCCTTCTTGGCCTTCTCGATGTTCTGCAAGCAGCACTGTTAGCAACGTCTATATCAACAGGAACAAGAAAAAGAAATTAACATACCTTACGAGTTTGCTCAGGCTGGTCAGCCTTCCACTGCTCGAGCTTGGCCTTGATCTTCTCGACAGCAGCAGGGATATCGGCAGCAGCCATGGGAGGCTCGACACCGACGAAGCTGCAGTCCTCAATGACCGAGGGAGGGAGGCTGAAGGTCTTGCCGGTGGCGACAGGGGCGGCACCGGTAGGCTTCTTGGACTTCTTGCCCTTCTTGACGGCAGGGAGGTAGTCGTCATCACGCTCCTCCTTGCGGACGAGCTTCATGCCCTTGAGGCCAGAGTCGTCAACCTTGCGAAGAGCCTGGGCACCGAGGCCCTTGTCGGCAAGGAGAGGAGCCTTCTCGGCGACCTCGTGGCTGGGGTCGAAGTACTTGAGGAGAGAGTTGGCACGGCGGATCTCCTCGAGGTAGGCGGGGTCAGAAGCCTCGGCAAGCATCTTCTGAGCACGCTCCATGCGGCGCTCCTTGGCGATGCGCTCACGCTCGGCCTGCTGTCTTTCACGAGCCTTCTCGCGCTGCTCACGCTCCCACTTGGCGAACTCCTTCTTGGCGCCGTAGTACTCATCCTTGAGCTTCTTGATGGCCTGGTACTTCTCAGACTGAAGCTGCTGGAGCTTGGTGCGCTCGTCACGAAGGCTGGAGAGGTTCTTGTAGGCCTCGTCCTGCTCGGCCTTGATGGCGTCAAGCTCAGCCTGAAGCTTGTTATACTTCTCGCTGAGGGCCTTAGCCTCAGGGTCCTCCAAGCTGTCCTTGATCTCCTTGATCTTGGCCTTGAGAACGTCGATCTGCTTCTGGGCATCGTCGAAACCAGCAAAGCTCTTGCGCTGCTTGCGGAGGTTGGAGATCTCGGCGAGGGCCTTCTTCTCGTCGACGAGCTTCATCATGCCGCCGTTAACCTCCTTCTCCAGGCGCTCAATCTCGCGGTCGAGGTCCTCGGTGGACTTGAAGTTAACCTTGCTGCGGGCAGTCTTCTGCTCGGCAATGCGGCTGCGGAGCTGCTCATCGAGACGCTTGATCTGGTCGAGCTTGGAGGTGCGGGCATTCTTGCCACCGGCCTGCTGCTGACGGATCTCGTTGAGCTGGGAGATGAGTTCCTGACGCTTCTTCTGGGTGGGGCTGGGCTGGTCCTTGTTCTTGCTAGGAGCGGCGAGCTCAACCTTGGCCTTGACCTCGTTCTATATCCACGACATTTGGTCAGTCTGGCGATGTCACATGGCAATTGGAAGCAGCAGCTTGGAGCAAGAGGCGTGGTGGTGGTGCTGGTGGGAATCTGTGGACGGTAGGGTGCATCGTGATCCGCGGTCCATCGTGCTCCGACTCCACGGTATCGGGTAGATGCGCTCTTGTAGCGGCCAGGGCAGGGGACTTACGTATTTCTTCAAGGCATCCTGATACTCCTTCTCGGCCTGAGCAAGCTTCTCGTTGAAGGCATCCTGATCAGGCTTGACGGGCTTGGTGGTGGCCGCAGGGGCGGCAGCGGGGGATTGCGACTCGGCCATTGTGGGTGGTTGTTGTGGTTGCTGGAGGGAAGAAGGAAAGAAGAGACAGATCGACGAAAGGAAGGGAATGGTAAGATAAAGAGGAGGGGGCCACTGAGCCACCTAAGGGCAGGCGTGGGTCGGTGCCGGCGGGTGGGAGAGTTAAGGCAGTGCACGCGACGTCCGAAGACCGCTTTTCGGGTCCTGTAGGGTGTAGGGTAATCGCTGCTAGGTATGTGGTTATAGTGGAAAATGGGGTCCAAACCAGGGAGAACAATGGCTAGCACGGGTGCTGTTAATGGGTTTCGCCCGCAATTGACAATTGAACGGGAACTTTTGAAACCTCAATTCAGTCGCCAGTTCCCCAAAATGGATGCGGGCCCTGGACTTCCCAAAATTTCCAAAATTTGTCCCGCCTCAGGCGTGTTCCAGATCCGCAGATCGTGGCCTTTCCCGACACCGTGTCACCGTCTTGGCTCGTGCGCTATCGTGTGTTGGTTGCTTGGAGGATGATGATTGGTTGAATTGGCTTTCGAACGCTAATTCACTTGCCGAGCCATGACCCTCAAGTCTTATGGATCATGGAAGAAGTCCAAAACGTTGGCGAAGGGAAAAAAGATTTCTTGTGTTATATGTACCAGACAAGAAAGTGAATGTTCGAATTTCCTGTGACGCAACGTCCTAACTCCGAATCTACAGCGCGCTATCACCAACAACAAAACAGACCTCAACAATCAGAAGCCGACCAATGGACACTGGAGCACAGCACAGACCATCTGCGCGCTTGATGTTCGACAGGGGTGAAGGCAACCTCACTGTGGACCCTTCTCTTATCGGCCGGCTTAGAAACCTGGAGTGGGCGTTCTGATCAATGCGGCCACGCCACTGGTCTTTTGCGACACCCACCCTTCCCGCAATTTTTTGAGAGCCTTTGTCCTTCAGCCTCGTAAACAGGAAAGTCTTCCAAGCTATCAATCCACCACAAACCATCCACCATCGCGAACCATCTCACCTGCGCAACCCCCACCTTATCACTGCTCCGCGACGACGAAACCACGGTTTATTTGATTGCCAATACACACAGCCAAAATGGAGGACGACAACAGCCCCACCAGTGCCTCCAAGGAAGTCTCCCGCCTGTGGAGAGCCTGGAGGACTGTTCACGAGATGGTTCAGGACAGGGTACGGCATCCTTATCGCGCTTGCTCAACGCGCCATCACCCACGATGATTCGACCTTTTCTGACATTCACGTGTCTCGACTATAGGGTTACGAGTTGGCAGAAGACGAAGTCAAGATCTCGCTCGAGCGTTTCAAGGCTGAATACACGAACGAGGATGGAACACCAAAGTGAGTTGGTCCCCTCTATCATCACCCCTCCATCACCACCACTTTACGCGTCGCATCCGAACCCAACCTCCATTGCCTCCCATCTAAGCCAGCCTGACTAACATGACGACATCAAACAGCCGCGCCAAGCTCCAATTCTCCGCCCGTCCCTCCGAAGCCATGATCAAAAAGTTCACCGCCCCTCCCACGCCCTCCAACCCCAACCCCGTTCCTGAATGCGGCACCATCTGGGTCGAGTTCTGCACCGAGAAGGGCTCCATCGGCGTCTCGGTCATGAAGAAGTTCGTCACGCACTGCTCCGACAACAAGTTCAAGGCCGGCATCTTCATCACCGCCGTCCCCCTCTCCGCCCAGGCCCGCAAGGTCATGTCCGTCACCTCGCAGTACACCCAGGTCGAGTGCTTCCTGGAGGAGGACCTGCTGGTCAACATCACCCACCACGAGCTCGTGCCCAAGCACGTTTTGCTGTCCAAGGAGGAGAAGGCCGCGCTCCTGAAGAGGTACAGACTCAAGGAGACGCAGCTGCCGAGAATCTTGAGCAAGGACCCGATTGCGCGGTATTTGGGACTCAAGAGGGGTCAGGTGGTCAAGATCATTCGCGTATCGGAGACGGCGGGTCGCTATGCTTCTTACAGGCTTTGCGTATAAGGGGCGCGCGTGCGTGCGTGCGTATGGGAGAAAGGTGGTTGCGTGCGGTGGGAAAGCTGGGCTGGCTGGCGGGCACTACACTGATCCATCAAATCCTTTCTTGGTTTGCAGCAATCTGACGAGTTTTACTACTACTGTCCGGTCAGCGCGGGTCTGGTGGGAATCAGAGGACTGCCATAGGCGACTGGATAAGCCTGGGGAAGAAAGACGGCCAGCAGACAGCAAGAAAGAAAGCACGGCAGCACCAGCGGACAGGGAGGGGTTCGGTTGTGTAATACAAAAACTTGGGCGTTCTTTAACCATTCTAGCATTATGGGGATACAGGGAAATCAGTTTCTGTTCTTTCGAAAAGAGAAGAAAGAAAGGCGTTACGGAGTGGCTTTTGTACGTAGCTTGATATACCGACAAGAGAATATCCGAGCTATCATGATGAATTTCGAAAGGGAGATATCAGAGCAATTTGGTTGTTTGTTTGCTAATGTAGCACGGAGGAATTTGTCAGGCTGCTCTTTTGAGCTAGAAGTGCCCCCTGACTCTATCTTCAACGTCCAGGTGTTAACGCTGACTGAAAGAAACTTGCATCAATGCCCTTCGAAATCGAGATTTCTGAGCTACTGAGCTGTTGATTTGATTGCTTAGGAGTTAGTGAGTGATGACACTATATATAGACAAGAACCGAACCAGCCGCGGCCTCTTCCATGAAATTTAGACATTTGGACTACCACACAGTGATTCGTTCTTGAATGACAAGTTGACTATTCATTCGTTCATTCAGTAATGTCCAACCTCTGGTGAGACACCCGTCAGATTCATTCCAGTCACGAACCAAACCAATCCCTCAAGGCCAAACCTCAACCTTCTCCCACTCCCCCTCCACCTCCCCGCCCGCCTCCCTCGCCTGATAACTATTTCCCCTCCACAAATACAACCACCGTCTCGGCCTCCGCGCATCCGACAAATCGACCTGATCAACCTCAGTCGGCACAATAACCACCACCCTGAAATTCTTCCTCGCCACCTTATCCTGCAAATCTTCCACCTCCTGCCCCAGCTCCTCCCCCTTTCCGGGTGGGAACGCCACCGGCTGCCCCGGCGGCGGCCCTTTAAATGTCCCCCTCATCACCGGACTCAAATTGCCAAAATGCGCCGTAACCTCCCTACTCCAGCTCCACCCTGCCTCGTCTTCCTTCTGTTTGCCGGGAACCCTCCTCATTCTCTGCCGCAAAACCTCCCTCACCTTCGCCGCCCCTTCACTGTCAGCGTCCGGACCTAACAACCACGCCGACCCGCGCACCCGCCACTGCGTCATCACTTGCTTTTCCTCCCCACTCTCAGAATCCTTAGCACTCTCAATCCAAAACACAGCCTCAACCGGCCCTCCCCCTCCCGTCATCTCGCCACCTGCTTCGATCCTCTCTTCAGAAGCTGTATCAACGATCTCCGCTGCTTTTTCCATCCTGGCGTCTGTAGTGAAGGTGATCAAGTCACTTTCGTACACCGAAGGGTTCAGTTCAGCGGGGTTCTTGTCGTTGGCGGGAAGTTGCGCCCAAAGACCGCGGTAGATGCATGTTCGAGCGCGAGGGAGGACGGGGACGGTGGAGGAGAAGGGAGTGGGTGTTGAGGTGGAGGAGAAGGAGGGGGGGAGGGGGTGGAGTGTGGAGAGGGTGAAAGAGCGAGAGGAGGGCGGGAGGGAGGTCAGGTGGGAGAGGAAGGGGGTGAGCCAGGGGGGTGGAGTGGAGGGGGTGGGTTGGCGGTTGTGCGGGTTGGTGCCGGTGGCGGTGGTTGAGGCGGACATTTTGGTGGGTGGTGGGTTGGTTGACTTGGTGGTTGCTGAAGTCGAAGTCGGTGAGGTAGTTGTGAGGAAGCGGTTGATGAGTGGGTTGTTGTAGCTCGGTGGTGTTGGTTTTGAGATCCTCTGAGCGAGACTGGTGGTCGTTGCGGGGAGACCCGGCTTGTTTGATGGAGAGCCAAAGGCGGAAATTGAGAGTCTTTGGGCTTTTGATTGTGATATCCGACAGCCGGTGATGTTGAACTTCAGGTAGTTGTGCAGAGGCAGTCTAGCCATTCATCGATGACGTCCGGGATCGAGAACGGGTGTTGAGGTGCTTGGTGGAAGTTTGCAGTGCCCTCGTGGTTTTGACGGCTACCCTTCCAGCGATGCTGGCCAACTCAAAGGACTGAACTGAAAGGCAGGCGTGATGTTGATTTGAAGGATACCGAAGCAAACTAGTGAAGGAAAAAAGAGTTTTGATGTAGGACAAACACAAAGTCGTAGCTGCTACTTATGATGACATTGGCCCCGAACCCACCAAGCGGCTGCATGTCTTACCCCACGCTGCGATGACGGAGTCGATCCCGTCGGCCCTACCCCGCTGTTTACCCCATACAACAAACCATCAAGGTGCTTGCTCCTCTGGAACAACCCGAAACCTCACGAGTAAGTAATCCATAGCAGTATTCCAACAGGATGATTCTTGGAAAAAGAGCTTGAGGTTTGACAAGAACTCAGTTTAAGTTCAGAAACGCCGCACTCCATACCCAAGAGCACGTCAGCCTCCTACAAAGGAACGGCCCGGTGCTAGTTCTCGGCCGCACTCGCCTGCGCCTTGTATAGCCACGCTTTGATGATGAATCGGATGAACTGAGCCTCCATCACGTTCAATGGTCTCCCAAAGAGGTTGGTAGTTTTGAAATTACCTCAGGTGTTAAGGGAGGAAGGACAACGGCTATCTCTTTGACCGAGACTAACGTGCTTTCTTGCGATCATCACTTTTTGACCAATGATGTGTTATGATCGCTTACGATTCCATGGTTTGTACAGGAAATCCTTCTTGTACAAATTGAAGTGGCACGTTAAAAAGCCGTATCTTGTATGAGCTTCGTCTTGGAGAAAAAAATGCATTAATCGTGGTCAAAGGGGGTATGGCGGATATTAGTCGTCTACGTGAGGGAACTCCAAAGTCAAATATTTACCTGACAAGATCTTTTTCAAGGCTTTCGAAATTCTCAAGGAACATTTACGAGAAACCTAAGTTTAACAACTGCCTAACAATATGAGTCAAGTTAACGGGTGTTGTTGGATATGGTCAATGCAATGATGGCCTTTCGCGGGTATCCAATCTTATCCACTGCGGATGTCGCTGACTATTCTAGTTGTTCGTCCGTCAGAGAGTTGGTATTTGTGAGCAGTAACATGTGCAGTCAGCTCATTAACACCGGATCAGAAAGAATGGCACGCTGGTCATGGAACCATTGCCAAAGGAGGATACTTTTGTGTCTGAACCACCGAAGGACTTATACGACCTGTCAGAAAGTGCAGTGACCACCAGCAGCTTCGATGACGACGACAACGTAAACTAAACATTCCTCCCCCTTCGCGACGCGACTCAAAGTGCTTTTGTATCAAATTAATCCTTCATCTCCTGTCAACACACGCGTCGCAAGTCACTTATTTCTCCGTCACCTAGTTCACCAACACCCTTGTTTTCTGCCGCCACTTCCCGTCACCACCCGTCGCCAACAATCACACGCATGTGATTGTGATACCCCCATCCCGGGCGCCGCCACTTTAAGGCCTTCTGTACACAGTAACTCCATATATCGACAGAGCGTTTTGACTCGTCAAAGTACGTGAGTGCGTATGTATAAGATATGCGTGTGAATGCGTGGGAATGTGACCCTTAATATAAAGAAAATGCGCTGTAACTTGCAATTTGGTTTCCAGTACCTGGTACGGGTCTAGGGCGTTGAGTTTCCGTCCCGAGGAGACGGTAACGGTCTGTCGGGTGTATGTGTGTTGGTTCGCTTGAACTTGCTTGCTGCATTCGTGGGTTGGTTCCGAGGCGGCATCCGGGACGGAAAATTCACCCAAGGGAGAAGGTAGTTGGGTAGCGAGATTTCGGGATGTTTTTTCGTGTGAGGGGGGGTGGTATTGGTGAAGACAGAGAGCGATTTGGGAATAGGAGTGCATGTGACTTTGCTTGGTGTTCTCTTATTCGTGGGTAAATAAAAAGGAAACAGGAGTTCAGAGAACATGGGAAGATGCCACTACCAATATCGTCAACGTTGGTCCGGCAAGGCGGAAGAAAACCGCCTGATTCTTGCATCGACAGAGGGGTGTATACCAACCAAGTTGATGGCACAGCCTTTATAACGACCGACGGGAGGTCTGTCGGATTAGGGGATAGGAGACCTTTGGTGATCAAAGGATGCGATCCCGTAGCTCTCGTCAAGGTGGACAAGCTAGCCGGATCTGCGCCGCAATGGCACACTTGAAAATCCCATCATCTTGAAGCTTATTGCTGCTTTGAGTACGGTATTTTGTCTTGCTCCGCCCGCTCTTCCGGATTGACAACTCCATCGTACAGTCTAGCATGTTCGATCATCCACGGAGCTGGGAGCAACCGGCTCCCGGGGGTGCCAAACTGTTGGGACTGATCATTCGGACGAGACTCGGGAATAGGAGAAGGGGAGTAAGCATCATTTTGTTTGTAGTGGATAAGGAAAGTCAGAAAAGAGGAACTCCTCTTCACGATCACTACACAAGGGGAGAGATGATGCTAGAATTAATAAGGATGTGTCTTTGGTACCCATCACACATTAGTCATCAGTCATTAGTAGCAGATCTTTGGCCCAAAACGAGGTCCAACATCCATGACCAAAAATAACACGGACGAACCTCCGGTCTGAAGTGGATTTTCGTTCAACGCCTCAGTGTCTCAAAGTTCGGGACACTGACAGAAAACGGACTTGATAAATGGGGCAGACCCATAAACCATTCCGCAAAGGGGGCAAGTGCTGGTAAAGAATGGTTCGAGTTTGGTGGTGAATGATAAGTAGGGTCATCATAAAAATGACACCTATCTTATTTTCTAGCATCGCATCCCGCGGCGTCGCTGGAGGCCAAGAAGAGAGCAGTGACAAGGTGCCCTTCCAACCTCACCGGTCGGTCCCTTCGTTCCCCCATCGGGAGGTTTTCGTGATTTTGAGAGTTGGCGCCGGAGAAGGAAAGTGGCGAGCAGCAGTGGGCAGTGGGCAATGGGCAATGGGGGTCCCAGCGTGGGGTCGCCAAAATCTCGGGATGCGTCTCGAGATTTTGTATCTCTTGTGGTCCAATTGAAGAAGAGGCTGGGGGCGAGCTTTGTGTGATGATAGCAGGAGCATAAAGAGGCGTGGGAGGCAGAAAGGGATGGGAGATACGAGTTGGGCTGATTAAGGTGAGGTTTCACCAATCCTTGCCAATCTTTCTGGGCAACGGTTTGAAGAAAGCTGAAGTGTTCCAATCGTGTAACCGAAACGCGGGTTGTCGCATTACATCAAGAGAGAAGTAGAAAAAACTTTGACGGTCATTCCCCAGCCGAACAGTTAACTGCATTGAGCGTCAAAAGTGTTTTGCATTCCAGGTTTTGCATTTCTCACAGGCGGTGAGGAGTGAATATTTGGTGAACATTAAAATGGGCGGAGTATAGGGTGGAGACGCCTGGGCAGAGGCCGTTCGCGGATCGTAAAATGATCCCGGCGTTAGCTCTAGGTAGAGGTACTTTACCTGAAGTACTTTTGTGATATCCTTTCTGGACCAGACCAACCACAGGTCCTGACCTCCCGAGGCTCAACACCGAGTGAAAAGGACAAACTCACGAGCTTCATCAGCTTTAATTCGAAGGTGGGATGAGATGAGGGGCACAATGGACACACTTCCTCGTTCACACGTGGGAATATCGAGTTTGTGTGCATCCATCCGATCCCCTCTTTCCTGTCAACGGTCGCCCTTGTGTGTTTCAAAGTCTGGACCACCGAGCAGAACTTAAAATTGAACCCTTTCCACTTCTCTTGACACCTGAACGAAGCTTGATAGGGTGACGACGCGAGTGGAGGCCTGTTCTTGGCTGCCGACAGTCGGACAGTGGCCGGTGTCATTTTGTCTTTTTTGCGAGATCCATCCATCCCATGCTATCCCGCAGTGCACAGACGCTGACTTGTTGCAATCTACCACTTCGGAATTGATGCCGTATACCCACTTCTCTGGATCAACCTCCAGATGATGATTTGCAGTGTTGCCATCTGGACACGAGGCAAAAACGGAGTCTTGGTCGGCAAGCTGCACGAGACATGATGGCATCAACGGCACTTGTTCACAATGGAGACGGCGATGCGGATGTCCACGTATGCTCCTCCCGCCTCCCGCCCAGCGCCAAGACTGCTAGACATTTGCTAGACTGGGGCCTGGATCGTGGAAATTGCGATGCGAGTGACGGTCTCCTGTTCTTATCTCTCTTTCTCTCTCAAGCTCTCCCGATTTCAGAGCGAATACCGTTGCGCTATCGCCATCACGGCTTAGAACCTAGCCGCCAACACCATCAAAAAGCACACCGGCGCTCATTGCCGCTCCAAATTCGCTAGTTCGCTACGTTGCCGATTCGTTCGTTCGTTACTTATCACCAACAGCCAGGTGGAAAAGCAACGGGTATCCAGCTCGCCGTGCACTCATTATTACACTTGGCAAAATGGCGACATGCAAACTGCCAAGAGTGAGCGGACCAGGAACTCCCTGATAAGACTGTTCCCAGTAGATGGCCGATGGTCCGTGTTCACTACACTCGCACTCGGATTACCTTGAACATTCTCAGTTTCCTACCCCGAGTTCAGAGGTTGATAAGTGTGTTGCCCTGACGTCGTTGCCTACACAATAAGAAGCTCGGTATAACCAAACGGGATGACGGGATTCGCTACCAAGCAGCAGGTAGAGCAAGATGTGGAAGCTGGCAGCAGGGCAGGCTGGGGTGCTGGATGGACGCTCCGCCCGCAGGTCATCCATCCAGTCCCAGGTTAGCAAATAGAGGTAAGGATTGGAGGATGAGACGCAAGGTTGGGGAGAGAGGCACAGCAAGGATAGAGAGAGGGGGGAAGACAAAATTCCATTGCATTGACTTGGCCTCTCACCTCCCAAATTCGCCCACTCACCAACGAATCCACCAGCCCGCTCCTCCATCACTCCATCAGGTCACATCAGAAGTGACCCGCAGCCACCTCTCACCCGACTTTTCAG
This sequence comes from Neurospora sp. FGSC 6877, assembly GCA_009805295.1. Taxonomy (NCBI): domain Eukaryota; kingdom Fungi; phylum Ascomycota; class Sordariomycetes; order Sordariales; family Sordariaceae; genus Neurospora; species Neurospora sp. FGSC 6877. The sequence goes on along the minus strand of RAON01000089.1, from coordinate 128,922 downwards.
TATCAAAAGATACAAAGGTACTTACTGTTTTGGCCCCATCTCACTCTCAGCCTGCCTTTTGAATTTCCAGTCCCGCCAAAGATAGGCGGATCGACATTGGTTTTCGGTTCTCGCTTCAAGTTTTCCCAGTCAACGGATCTCTCTCCCTCTCTGGACATTTGCAGGCTCTTCCTCGCTTCGCCTCTGACAGCCCTTGACGAGAGCTCGTCTATCTACCCTTTCCAATCCCAACTTTAGCCTTTTACCTTTTTCTCCTCTTTTCTCACAATCTCCATATCAACAAACGACTGAGATAAAAAGACATCTTCGATTTTGGACCACACCGTTCCTCTCTCGATCCGCGATAGTGTCTACATCCTCGTCATATCCTTATCCTCGGCGATCCAGGACCCCTGCTTTCGAAACCAGAGAACGACCATAGCATGCTCACACAAGGACCGCCACCACCACTAAACGAAACCGGAAGCTTTATATCTACGCATTGCGACACTCAGTTGATACTATCTGAACCGAATTATATACACAGCTGTTTATCCGCCCTGACATCGTCTCGTCCGAAAGAGTATTACGCACAGATCTCCGTCATCCGAACTCAAAAGTCATCGGACGAAGAAGGACCATTGAGCAGCAGCCCGGCAGACAGCAGCCTAAAAGTCTAAAACCGCCACCCGAGTCAGATCCAGGAACGCCGTTTCAGCACCACAGTCAGCCCTGTTCACGGACCATTTCGACTTAAACAAAAACCCTCGCATCGGGGTATACCATCTTCTCCGCTCGTCCCTCTCCGGAGGATGACGGGCGGCATGTCCCGGGTGCCGCCATCACTATGACTCTTTACTCGGACCCTCCTCCATTGCGTGCCTTCAGCTCCGACAAGCCGACCTTGCTGGTATGTTGGTGGATGACCATCTTCTGCGTCGTCCTGATCCTGCTGCGCGTGTGTGGCCGCTTCGTCCGGACCGAGACGCTGTTCAGTGAGGACAAGACGGCCGCTCTAGCTTTGGTGCCGTTGTTACTGCGCATGGGTTGCGTCCACTTTATCTTGGTTCATGGGACAAATAATGCCGATTTTTCGTTTGTTCGGCTCTCGGAGGAGCAAATTAGGAGGAAGGCAGTAGCGAGTGGCTTGGTGCTGCTCAGCAGGGTGCTTTATGCCTTGACGTGAGTACTGGCTGAGACATGGCGCTCATTGCTTCTTGCCCGAAACCTCACTGACAGTTTGCAGGCTATGGATTCTCAAATACGCCATCCTGGAATTCTTCAAACGGCTCAACGTCAGCTGGGAGCGTTCCTATGAAATAACCCTCGTCTTCATTCGGGTCACCCTCATCACCACCTTCGTCGCCGTCATCATCTCCGACGTCGTCGAATGCCGGCCCTTCCGCATGTACTCGCAAGTCCTTCCGGACCCTGGAGGTCAATGCCGCCAAGGCTACGCCCAACTCATCACCATGGCCGTCTGCAACATCATCACCGACCTCCTCCTCGTTTTCTTCCCCATCCCTATGATCATCCGCTCCCAAATGAGCCTGACCCGCAAGATCCAGCTGGTCCTGCTCTTCTCCCTCTCCCTCGGCGTCGTCGGCGTCACCGTCTACCGCGTCCCGCACATCATCCGCGCCCACGGCTCCCAACAATCCCGCTCTTTATACGCCTCCATCGAACTGCTCTTCGCCACCGCCGCCTCCAACGCCCTCGTGCTCGGCTCCTTCGTCCGCGACCGCGGTGTCAAAAAGCGCAAGTACAAATACAGCTCCATCGCCGCCGGTTCTCTCGAACGCTCCCCCGGCTCGGGTCCCGGCGGGGGCGCCCCCAACGGTGGCCGCCGTCCTACCCTGCGTCACTGGGGCTCCGACGAGGATCTCGTCCGCGACGTCGGCTACGGTGTCAAGCCCGATTTGCGCGAACGGCTGATCCCTAATTCGGACGGAAACGGCGGCGGCTATTACACCCCTGCCCCTATGGCCCAAATTCACCTCCACGACAACGATGCCATCCACTCGTGGAATTTTCCACCATCTTCTTCATCGCAGGCTCGCTCCACCGCCCGTAGTGATGACTACCTAATGCCTATGTCAGGCCAGTTAAGCCAACCCGGCTCCCCCCGCAACACTACCCATAACGACCTCCCCATCCTCTCCTCCCCCCGCCGCGTCTCCTTCTTCGACTACGGCGGCCTTTTATCCGACGAAAACACCACCGTCGAACCGCCTCGTCCCAACACGGTCCCCGTCCCTGCAGTTCCAGCTAGCGCCAACGGGCTACGAAGAGGATCCGCCGCGTTGCTGCAAGATTTGGGAGGGTTCCTAAGTCCATTGACGTTGGCGGGGAAGTCGGCGAGGAGGAGCTTGAGTCGGGGGAGAGGGAGGCCGAAGAGTACGAGTGATTTGGAGAGTATACCGCAGATGCAGGGGGAGCATGGGGATGAGGAGAGTGATGAGCTACCAACGTATTCGTCGGAGGAGAGAAGGCTGAGGTTGGGGCATGGCCAAGGTCAAGGACACGACTTGGAGTTGGTGGATGCTGGTGGGTTGTTGACGAACTTGAAGGAGCCGGTGGAAGGGCCGCCGAAGAGGAGTACGACGCAATAACACTGGCATCTATGAGGCACCCATAAGGTGTTTTTGGCTGCCTCTTGGTCGGCATCGACAGGGACGAGACGAGGATAAGGCAAATGAAAGCAAACGAAGCAAATGATCGTGATGAGGGAACCTAAGGATACCAGGAGACACCCGGATGGGATGGATCGGTTGGATAGAATGGGATAATGGGATGCTTGCTTTCATGGCCCATTCAAGGCATACATACACACACGTCGTGCCAATGGGTACGGAAGGAACAAGCTCTATTAAGCCTTAAGAGGAGGACTATACCATGGGATAGGAGACGGAGGTCGTTGGCTCTTTTTTTAACATATACCACACAAACGCACTACAGCACTGAGCTTGAGCACTGAGTACCTGCAACAATATACCCCGGCGACGTTGAAATGTCGCCAATCTTGTTTTTTTTTTTTTTTTTTTTTTTTCCCTCAATATCTTTCTTTTGTTAAACTAAGTAGATAGGCCATGTAGATGGTGATATCGAATAATGACATATATTCAAACAATTCATTGCATCTTCAAAAGTGAATACGGTTGTATCACTTGTGTAGGTAACTTTCATACTCCGTTGACTCTCTCTCTCTCTCTGAACTAGGCACTCATTCACTCCTCTTCTGGCTAGTAATTACGTCTTTGAACGTGGGGGTCCGTCGGTCTTAATAGGATGATCTCCTCAGTGCCCGAAAGACATTTCATCCAACTGGTCCTGGTGTACGTTTGATGGTTTAATGGGAACTCATATGTGCTGAGAGATCACCGCTCGGGTATGATGATCAGGGTGATGGCTCGGTTTCTTTCTTGTCTTTACCTCTACACAGCATTATCATCACTTACTTTTCAAAGCAATATTTAAGCAGTACTCCCGCTGTTCCTCTCACCACGGACAGTAATATTTATCACATACGACCATAGGCGCTGGGAAAACTCAGGATCCCGTCCGATCTCCTCTCGATAAGCCAGTGACCGCCAGACCAGTAATCGGATCGGTGACGACCGGTGAATCACCTGGTGCTGTATGTTTTTTGCTCCTTCTTTTTTATTTCTTGCCGTTGTTGGTCGCAGCTGACCGACGGAATAGTTCTTGTTGAAAAGCGTCGGTTAGTATGGCAGCTACGACTTCGTTCACTGGTCGAGTATTTCATAGTTGTTTTGAGGTGTCTTTCTTCTTATGCTTGCGCCAGTCCATCATCGCCATGGAATATACTTGAGTATCCTGCTCCAAGCCGGTTATTCGCAAAATTGTCACCGTATTGTAATTGTATCTTATAGGGTTCCTGTCATTGATCGCTGGTCGCTCATCGCTCTTCCAACTCCTAACACCAAGCACGCCCGCTCAACCTCATTCAAAGGAACTCGCTCAAAACCTGTACCCTCGTCCTTGCCGTTTCAGACCCCTGCTCGCCCTCACTCATCATCCTCATGATATTAAGCATTTGATCTGTTTTCATCATCGTCAGCATCGTCAGCATCGCCCCCCTCATATCATCCTCATCATCCCATAACACAAACACAAAGAGAGAAAAAAAGAAAAGCAAACTCACGAATATCCCCCCTAGCCCTAACAAACAACGGATCCTTCGCCATCGCTTCCGCCCCTCCCTCCTCCTTCGCCGCCTCCCTCAACACATTCCCAATACACAGCGCCTCCAGGAAAGCCCGATGGTTAAAAACCCACCACACCCTCGCCTCCGTCTCAAACAAGCTGAACAGCACAAAGAAAGCCGTGATGGCATCATGTGCCGCCTCCAGCGTTCCGCGCACATTGACGGGAACGTCTGCGCTTTCGCTGGCGTGAACGAGCATTAGGTTGTGGAAGTAGTTTGAACTTAGGAAGAGGGTTTGGCGCACAATCCGCTTGTTGCGTTCAGCCATTTGTGTTAACATCGCCACGTCCCATGATCTAAAAATATCTGGAAACGAGCGGTAGACTGCCCTGAAATCGGCGACTAGTTTTGACTTGTGGCGGACCGTGGTGCAGATGGGTACATCCAAAGAGCGAGGGGAGCAGATGGTTTCTTGGACGAGGTTGGCGAGGGTCCAGGAGCCGCGGAGGTAGGCGATGTCGGTGGGGTCGTCGGAGGCGTCGATGGAGATTTGGGACAGGGAAGAGGAGGAGGAAGGGTCCAGGTTGGAGACTAGGTCTTCGACTTTGACGTCGGTGTGGGTGGCGGAGGGGGGGAGGGAGAGGAGGACGGTTAGGAAGGTGTCTTGGAGGAGGACGGCTTGCCAGACTTTTCGGCGTTGTTGTTTGATGAAGAGGGGGGCGGTGGGGACGACTGTTGTTTGTTAGCTGGGGTGAGACGGGAGAAATGGAGGGAGAAAAAGGGGAAGGGAAAGAGGGAAAGGGGAAGAAGAAAGAAAGGGAGACGTACCAATGTTAGGATCGCGGTGCAGCCCCATAGCATACGCCTGCCGCATTAATATCCCCCCAAACGCCCATCCATCCGAAGCATGATTATCGTTAATCAAAAAATACGTCATCAAAACCATGGCCTGAATAGAAGTGATAGAAGCCATGCTCATGTACGATCCCACCCTCAACGCCTGGTTCGCCGCGCTCGCATAAAACTCCGCAGTCTGCTGGCGCTCCCTCGCGCTGAGTTTACTTTCCACAAACTGCGTGCCCAGCGCCAGCATCACAAACACCAGCGCAATAAAGGCCGAATCGCACTTATGCTTCTCCTCCAAGCTCATGGTCCAGAAGTGCTCGTAGTCCGCGAAGAACGTCTGCCGGTGGATCATGGGATAAACAGGGTCGACACATTCAAAGTATCGGTCGAGAACGAGGTCGACCTGCATTTTGGCGGGGAGCACGTCGATGACTTCGGGAAGCCCGCCGTTGCAGGTCCAGTAGTTGGCGAACGGGTGTTCGGAGCCGATGCCGAAGACGTTGGAGGAGCCGGGGGCGGAGAAGGGCACGTTGGAGAGGAGGCCGGTTGAGGTCGCTATGGAGCCAAGAGGTATTCGGCCGTTGCTTAAGATGCGGTCTGCGGCGTTGGGGAGGACGGTGGGGAGGGTGCTGGTGTTCGAGGACGCCTGGTCGGTCTTTTTTCGTGGTGGTTTGGTCATTCGGCGGCCGTTGGCGGCGCTGCGGGATGTTTCTCTGGAGGTGATGGTGAGTATAGGTATCCTGAGGAAGAGGGGGAAGAGTGGACTTACTCAAGGAGGTTGGCGACGTGGGCATATTTGCATTCCGTTTGGCGTTTGATGCCTGGGTGTTGGTAAGTCAATGATCAGGAATCAAGTAGTAGCATGAAATCTGGAGAGAAACTTACATGCCAAACAATGAGGTCGACCTCGATCACACTGATGCAAGTGTTAGTGCGTCATCGAAATAATCTTAAGTTCGGATGAAGGGAGGTAGACAAAGGACATCAGATGAGAGGAAATATCAACGCCATGCACTTGACGACCAAACTCACCTTCGTCTTCCTTTCAACACACTCAAAACAAGACAAGGTCGGTTTATTCCGTTTCTGCTTCTTTCTCTGGGGCCCTCCACCTCCCGTTATTGTCGACGTCGGCGAAGTAGCACTGCTATCTCCCTCGACGCTCTCACTCGGGCCACTGACACTCCACCTGGAAGTGGTGCCGCCAAGCCCGGCCAAGGGTCCGTTGTGGTGGTGACCGTTGGAGGAGTAGTCCCCGTTGACGCCTTGTAGATCATCGGTGGGTTCGCGCTTAACGCCAGCAACGTTGGTGCTGCTGCTGCTGTTGTTGTACCCCGCCGCTCCAGCTCTTGTTAACCGGGTACCATATGGGATTGGTGTTGATGACGATGCACCACCGTGTCCGGGTCCGGGTGCGGGTCCCGCGGCGGCTGTAACACTGCTTGTGTTGGACAAGGAGCGGGAGTGGGAGTGGGAGTGGGAGTGGTGGTGACCCTGGTGGTGGTAGTGCGAAGGGTACGCATCGGCCGGACTCGGCGAGGCGGCGTACACGGTGGAAGAAGTGGCCGAGCTCGGGGTGAGGATGATCGGCCCCGGCCCCGCATGAGGATGGGTCAGACTCACGGGCCCGGGCCGGGATCTGGTATCCACCGGACCCGGCAGATTTCTTGGCTGTGCGGAGGTAGCGGATACCGATGTGGATGCGAATGCGGCAGCGGTGGCCGGCTCCGCTGACGCGAGCGGATGCGGATCCATTGAGCCACGACTGCTGCCGTTGCCGAGACGCCGCTGACTGTCACCGACAGGATGCCCAGACATCCACATGCGCCGAGCTGCGTCAGTTCGCAGCTGGGGTAGCCCCGGGAGCCGAACGGAGGGTGGAAATGCGTGACTGGATGTGAATGGGTCCGCTCTATCGAGGAACGTGGTGCAAATCGCCTACGGCCTCGGCACTTGTGTGTTTGTGCTTTCTGCAGCTTTCTCACTTTTCCCGTCGGCCAGTTGTGTTGTGTAAGCTCGGGAATAACGCAACCTTTCAAATACGTATGGTTTGCTGTGATTGATGACGGCAGACGAGCAGCAGCGAAAATGCAGCCCAAACAGATGCTGCAGTCGGGAATGTTTGCAGATGGGAATAACAGGTTGCCGGGAGACTGGTTCGACTGGTGTATTGAGACGGAATTGGAGCGGTTTGCCAAGATTGAAGAGCTGTGAGAGCGACGGGACCGTTGGACGTCACTGGGGAACCCAGTGCGGTTGACGGAAACCGAAATGCCAAGCGATCGGGGGAACTTGTGTGACGATGAAAAAGCGATGGAAATAATCGAAGGAAATAAAGACGGGAATGAGGTGAAAAGCAGAAGAAAGTGGAAAAGCCAAGCAAAGGTGGGTGGTGTTTGGTAAGTGGATGAAAAATGACTCGAGACTAAAATCCTTCCGATTCCCTACCTTTTTGCTCTCCCCCTTCTCGTTACTAGCTCCAAAGCTTGTTCACAGCCTCACTGTGGTCCAAGTGGAGGAATCGAGTCTAGATCACAGTCGAAATGAGGGGGAAGGGAGATACCCGACTACGGTAGTGTAGTTCGGAACACGGGGAACATGGAGTGTGAAGGCGGTGGCTGACAAAGGCTGAATGGATGCATCCGAATGGCGGCGACTGGGGGCCTTTTTGCGATCGGTAGCTGTTATACGTGTAGCTGGCGGATATCGATATAAGTTGCCCCCGGACCATTATCGCTAAGGTCATCGCTTCACTGTAAATCACCACTGTGGTTATCGATGCCTCTTCATCATTGTTTGGTATTGTGGAAACTAATTTTTTATACCACAACTCCTGAAGAGCGAATCGCAACAATTCCTTTCTGTTGGGAACGTCGAGGAAAGAACCTCAGCACCTTCTTGGACTAGAAGAGCAAGTTATTACTAATATTTTGCGACTGAGGATTTCTTCCCTTTGACTCACATCCCAGTTCATCAATTTTTTTTGGCACTTGGTCTTTTCATCAACATTGTTCCATTCAACATCAATCCTACTTCCTTCTTCACAAAAGCTGTAACTTACCAACACTTCACCATGACAGTGGTTGATGTTCCATTTTACAAAAAATTCAACAATTGTCCCAGCGAGATCGGCACCCGAGACAAGCATCCAGAACGTTTGATAGGCGCTCACGGCGCTAAATCAATCGAACACTGGAAGTGCAGTGTCTCATAGGCGCCATGCAATGCACATTCAAGTCAGAACTGCCGGCTTGAGACGGTGACAACGCTGGCGGGTTCCTTGTGGCAGACACTGCACTGGCAGACGCGCGTTCGCTCGGGTGGAGATAGCTGACGAAGCCAACAAAATCTGTGACATGAGAAGGAGAAGCTTGCGAACGTCTCAGTTCCGGTTCCGGAAGGAGTAAGCGAAGATCTTCTCGTTTATACAGTTCAATACTGGTTTGTTTGTTAGCGCGGTTCTTGCGATAGGGGTCTGCAAAACAGCACAGAAAAATGACGGGACAGCTATATTCTAAGCAAAAAATTGGAGAGACTATTTGAAGCTCTCAAAGCGCATTGGGCTGATACCAATTTTTTGCATGAAATTTGGTGGAATGGTGGTTGAGTTGGGCAGAGTGCATAGTGAAGTCCCGCGCTAATGAATATTCCAGGGTAAGAGTGCAAGAAAATGTTAGTGCCGTTGATCAACAGGCACGAAGGGTTACCCCAGACATTTCATCAGTTGGACCCTCAGTTGGACCGGGGGACCAATTGACTGATTCCGCGATGGCATTCAGAAAAAACACCAAGGGCTGAGAAAAAGAGAATGGCTTGCTTCCAAGGATGCTACCAGGTCTAACACAGTAACTCCATCTAGGTTCTACCGTCTTCTAAAAACTCAACACTCAACCAAACAAAAACTCCTCATAATTCCTCCTTATCCTCTTCATCCCCTCCTCCAACCGCAACCCCTTAACCTCACATATCCTCCTCGCAATATCCTCCAAATACCCATCCATATCCTCGCCCGCCACATGCAAATCGCTCTCCACCAGCACCTGCCCATCGGGACACGCCCTGATCACGTCCGCGAACTTGGCCTCTCCGCCCGCCGTCCCCAAGTTCACTCCCATTGAAAACGAGAAATAGCACTTGATTGGGATCTTGGGATCCAAATATTGCTTCAACATCTGCGGCGGGCCGCTGAAAGAATGTAGACATGCTCTAGGCGGGAACGGCTTCGGTTTGTACGGCTTCTTGACCTTTTGTTGCTTGGGCTCCACAAGTCCAAATTCCAACTCGTCAGACTCCTCATCACTAGACGAAAAATCCTCCGACACGCCCTTGGCAATCATTTTCTGCTTCTTTCGCGAGACCACCTCCTTCTCGTGTCCCTTCCACAGCGAAGCCAGGGCGTCGAATAACACGCCGTGAGCTTGCACGCCGTGTAGAGAGACAGGACGACCCAACTCGCCTGCCAGTCTAAGTTGGGCTTTGAGAATTTCAACCTGGTGCGGCATCTTGACGTGATAAGGACTGAGCATCCTTCCCTCTCTACCGCCCGGTGTTAGGTCTCCGTTGCGCAAGGACTCGTCCGCTTTGCCCCAGGGGAGACGGAAGGCTTTGTCGAGGCCGATTTCGCCGACCAAGGCTGTGGGGTGGGCGAGCAGACGTTGGCGGGTTTCTTCGAGGAATTCGCTTAGAGGAATGGGATCGGGGAGAGAAGCGATGAAATCGGCATCGGGAGTGGGCGATAGAACGGCGGAGTAGTGCTTGGTTTTATGCGCCTGTACATCCGTGACCTCTTCCCTGGAGTCATCGTAGAGCTGGTGAGAGAACCAGGGGTGCCAACCGAACGCTGGGACGACCTTCTTTGGGGTTTCAGATGAACCATTTTCGCGTAGCTCGTTCAATTTTGTGACGCCGTGCTGCTCGGCTACGGAGGCGACGAGGTCCTGGTCTTGACCGCGTGTGGCCATGATGGTGAGGAGTCGAGCTTGCATGTCCTTTATGCTGGAGATAGAGGTCATAGTGTCGGTGGGGTGACAGTGGGCGTCGTAGACACCGATGTGCCATGGAAAGGGCTCTTTAGGAGCTCCATCGTCGGCTCTTTTGGGAGCTTCATGAGGTGTTGATTCGCCGGTAGGGGAACACATGGCTGCTGTGCCTGGAGAAGAAGATGTGACGAATGCCGTGATGCGATCGTTGACACTGCCCGGGAGAGTTGATGGCCGTAAAGTTGGGATGAAGTTGAAAACAGATGATATTTATGTTCGATATCTTGTGAAGATCACGGATGCAAAGTCAACTCGGCCCGTTCACCGTCCTGTCGTCCTGTCAGCCTTCAGGTACGCCTCCTGCAACGGATGATGTCAGTTGGAGATGCGTGTGGGGAAGCTATTCCCTGTCCACCAAATATCATCCTTGCCCTTCTTAACACAGCCTCAACTTCACCATAGTTCACCCCGCAAAGAGGGCTGTATATATCTCCGAAGTCGACACATGTGGACTAAGACTATCACTTGATATTCATTTCACCGCTGGCTACGTAGCGGATGTTGCTTTAATCCAGACCTCATAATTTGGAGAAACTGGAAGCTGCTGCCTAGCAATGCCGAGTCTTGGCATCAAAATAAAGGCTCTAACTGATGGTCTGGGCATCGGAAACTCCCCGTTGCGTTCGAATATAGATCAGATATATAGCGGAGACGCCTGCGTCGATAAGGAACACTGATTGATGGTCGAGAACTTTTCCCTCGTTCACCTTATCTTCAGCTGCATCCATGTTCGTCGAGAACGGTGTGTCATGTTGACTTCATTGATGGTTTGACTTGCCCCAGCTTTGACACCAATGCCGATGGGCCGATAAGACGAAGCGATGGGACGACCGCGGGGCTCCTGTGGTACGAAGTTGGAAACGACATCTCCGGGTTGATTGTCGGTGGGTGACACAAAGGGAGGGACCGGTGAACACATATGCAATCTGTGGCCGTCAAACAGGAATCTCGATCATCTCGATGGAGTGGAAAGAGGGCATCATTTTTGGTGTTGTCGAAATTCTTGCAAGATAACGGAATGGAAACGTGTGGCTGCCAAGACCTCCTATTCCGGAGCACTTCAACCGCTGGAGGTGTTCACGGCCCTAAAAGCGGCCCCTGTGGTGATCTGGTCGCTCATCCGGCGCCTGCCGAAGTGTCAAAGCTGGTGTAGTGGACCCTGAAACTGCTTCCCCAGCTTTTAAGCTCCGACCCCTGTTCAAAACGGCTTTCGTCCCCCTTGCTTTCCCCGGTCACTCCATGTTTCCGTCTTGCGCACTTGCACTTCACATGTTTGTCACTTAAACTCCCGTCATGGCTCTCTGAGCCTAAAGAACTCTCTCCAAAACAACAAACTTCTATCATGTCTTAAACTCAACTAGTTCAGCGCCACAACCTCGGGTCAGTGAACAAGATAACTGTGCTCCAAGCACACGCACGGCATGGTGGTCTCAGCGGCAGATATGCCCCTCGCCAGCAAGAAAATTCGATAAGCTGCATACAACCTCAAACGACTGCTCATCTCACTTTTCAACTCACCATCAAACCAGAAAACCGACAGCTTCCACTTACGCATTTCGTCTCACACCAAGCTTGAGTATAAATACATATCGTCAGCTCTACCGGATAGAGCGTGCTCTTGCATCTGTCTCTTTCAGGCATCCCTCCAAGGTTTTCCACATCCTCAACATCATCTGTTGCCACCGGCCGAAGACACCCTCAGACATCATGGCCTTCCTCAACCCCGTCCACGGACTCGTCGTCCCCTTCCTCTGCCTCTTCACCATCCCCATGGCCATCTTCGCTGGGATCACCTCCGCCCTCGCCTTCTCTCTGCTCATGTTCCGCGTAGCCATCGTCTACGTCGACATAGCCATGGCATTCGTCCCCCAATTCATCAAAGGCCGTCACTACCATAGCATCACCGACGGCGAACTCCTCACTCCACGCCGCCTATCCTCCAGCAGCAGAGGCAGCGTCGGAAACAGAGCCGGTGAAAGTGGGGACAACTCGCCCTCAGCCGTCGTCTCCCCCTCCCCTTACTACCAAAACGGTTACGACTCCCATCAGCGAAGTCCCCTCCGCCGTAAGAGCAGTTTCGGCTTTGGCTCTGTTCGTCGCTCTCGCCGCTCTAGTCAAGCATCCATCTCGCCAACCATCACCTCCATCCGTGAAGACGCCGAGATGATCGCCCCTCTGCCCGAGACTGGAGGGCTGGCTCCCTCCGTCGGCATCGAGCGAGACTTCGAAGGAGTAGGCGGGTGGAGACTGAACGACGACAACGACGACGACGCCTGGGAGAACATCAACTCACGCCTGGAACTGCCGATGGAAAGGTGCTCCAGCTTTGTGGGTCGGTACCATCACAGTCTGAGCCATCGATCGCATAGTGCTGGGCCGTCGCAATCGTTGGAAGGGGGTTGGATGGGGGGAAGTGGTACTAATAGAAAGGGGACGTTGAGGAATGGAAGTGGAACAAGTGGATCGGGACATGGTGCCGAGGCGCAAACGAGTTGGCATGGTACGGGTGCCAGGGCGAATAGGAGCGCTTTGTGGAGCATTTCGAAGACGTCGGCTTTGATGCCGGGTGATAGGAGGAATAATAACCATTATGGAAATGGGGCGTCGCCGATGAGGATGTTGGAGCAGGAGAAGGAGCAGGAGTATTTTGCTGGTTTCACAACTTCTCAGAATGGGAAGTGGAGGCCTACGGCGTGAATAATCATGATGTACCGCTTGTTCGATTTTGCTGATCTGGACAATGGTGGTCGCGGCTATGTTTAGTACGTAATCAGGCTCGCTTTTTTCAGCGGACACAGACATTGTTATACGTCACAAGTTATAAGGATAGAACAAGGCTGGGTATTAGCGGAAATCGACAATCAAGCAGAACATACTTCAATATGATCCTACTAAGAAATCCGAGCTGTTTCAAGACAACAAAATTTCGACATGGTATTATTCCCACCCAAACTCCTCCAGACGCCGATTCCATCCATGCATTATATCCCTTTCATAACCATCCGTAACCACAACCTAGCCCAACCTTCCCATCATCCCATCCCCAATCCCCTCTCATTACTCTTGTTAAACGCCCCTACAGCGTCTGCCAAAAATAATTCGCATAAAAAAACCTCGAAAACCGATGCCGGTCCACATTAACCACGCACACATCCCCCCGCCTATCATTCCTTACTACCGCCCTCGTAAACTCCCCATCTTGCTCCTCCCTCTCAATCTCGATCCCCAAACTCCTATACACCTTCAGCCTCAACAACACCTCATCTTCTACGCTCCTGACCTGGCCCCCATTCCCACTCCCATTTTCTCCTGTTGATGTGGCAGCATCACCATCAACCCCCTGCAACTCCAACTCCTGCAGTCGCGCCTGTAACTCCGCCAACTGCGTCTGCAACCGTTCCGTTTCCATTTCGAGGTCTGACACATTTTTGGCCACGCGAAACTTTTGGGTATCCAATCGCGAAATCAAGGACGCGTGTTCGGCGGAACTGTGGGAAGAGGTGACTTCTTGATGCTGGGATTGTAAAGTGTTGAGTGTGCGAGCGAGTTTCTTCAGGTTAGTTTCGGATTCGCGGAGGCGTAGGTCGCGCGCTTGTTGAAGGGTGGAGAGGGATTCGGCGACGCGGGAGACGGCGTGGCGGTCGGGGGTTATGTTGAAGTTTTGGGTTGTATGGGCGATTAGCTGTGGCAAAGGGGGTTAGTGATGGGTTAACAGAGAAAAGGAATGGGCAAGGGAAAATCCGAATGGAGGAAGTTAAGTTCAAGGGAGTTTCTTTGGCAGGTCGAAGTGACTGTTTATCGGGCTGTAGAATGAAGGGGAGCTTACGGTGGAGGGGTCTTCTTCGAGAAGCATTTTGGCGGTTTTTGTCTGACTCTAGCTTGGTGTATTGTTTTGTTTTTGTTCGGGGTATGTAATCGTTGGTTTCTGCGATTGAATTGGTTTCACGAGTTCCGTGACCGTAAGTGTGCTCGTTGTTTGTTGTAGAGACGTGTTTGTTCTTAAACTTAAAGTCGCGAATGGTTTGTTGTTGCGTCGCAATTGTCGAGTCCCAAACCAAACAATGGACCCATAACTCTGGGCGCCGACGGGAGCCGCAACAGGTGGGGCATTTCACTTATCTTATCACAGATTTACACGGGGATAACCGGGCAAGGGTCATGCTGTTTCCCCAGTGTCCTTCGTCATCGGTGGCACACAATTGATAGAGCTCCAGCCACGCGACCCGACTGCACTACAGGCGGCACTCAGCTATCACTAAATTCCAGAACCTTGCTGTCCACCTCTCACACCACCTACAGACTCGAGATCCCAGAGTCGCTGCCGCACAATTTACGACCATATACCTATCCAGGATATCAGTTTCTTGTTCCCTCAACCAAATCCGCCCAGCTCGCCGAAATGACACAACTTCCCTGTAGGTGGTCAGCTCATGGGACTCGTTTTCATTGTTCTACAAGCTTGGCAGAGGTAGCTAACAGCCGTGGTTACAGATGCAGTGGATGCGGAAACGTGAGTCCCCGAGATGCACAATCGCCCCAGGATTCCCGAGTCATCTAACGAACGACGATACCGATGCAGTCCGCTCAATCCCGCCGAGCTCAATGTTCTGCGGGCGCAATATGAGAAGGAGGGGGAAATGGTTGGCGTCCAGACCAAGTTCAACTACGCATGGGTACGAACCAACCCCCGATCCCCGTCGCAACAACGTACACTAAACAAAATCCCTTCCGAATGATACAGGGCCTAGTAAAGTCCAACGTACGAACCGACCAACACCTCGGCGTCATGCTGCTATCAGAAATATTCCGAACATCCCCCGAGCGTCGCCGCGAATGCCTATACTACCTCGCCCTCGGCAACTACAAGCTCGGTAACTACGCGCAAGCGAGGAAATACAACGACGCCCTCCTAGAAAACGAACCGGCGAACCTCCAGGCCGCCAACCTCCGGGCCCTGATCGATGACAAGGTGACCAAGGAGGGCCTGATGGGCGTGGCCATCATTAGTGGTGTGGCTGTTGCTGCCGGTGTCATAGGAGGCGTGCTGCTCAGGAACTTGGGCCGCAAGAGGTGATAGGTAGGAGAATTACCGGTCGACAGATGGATGACATGACACAAGGTGAAAGTGCAGAAAGTGCCGCTCCTTGATGATGATATGGGACAACAGGGTCCGGTGTGTATACTATGGGCGATGATTTGACGAGTTAAATCCCCTTTTCCTTGCTTGAACTTCCGATAACTGGACTACAGACATTCCCTTCTATAAGATATAGGCATTTGGATTCACCTGGCCTCTCCCAGTACTGATGTTTGCTCGGTGACCTACTTTCTGACTGCTTTCCGTTCGAATCCCACTTGGCTCCTGTCCGGGACGGCGTGGACTTTATTTACTCGGTCTAGGAGCGGCTCTAGATATTGGATGCTCGAGGATGTCGTGTCAGCCCTTGGCGCTAGCCTTGAGGAACTGTGACAACACAAACGTGCCCCTCTTTGAAGGCTTAGGCCCTATGCCCGTGTGATTGGCTTGAACTACGGCTTGAACTACCACTCGCTTTGTTCAAGTTAGAAAGCCCTGGTATCACATTGTCATCCCAAAACTATGTCGTAGCGTTAGAGGTATCAACCGTGTTGCTAAATGAAATATCAATACATCCAATACCGTACCCTACCATTGTTACTCCTCAAAGATGTGTGCCTTGCCGTGCCCCGCCCCTGTCATAGCCCACTTTCGTGCATGCAGGACCATTTGTCTCAGGGTCAGGCCGCAGCTCGATGCCGACACATTGGCTTACCACTCCCGTTAACGGCCTGCGACATGCTAGATTGGGTCCCTTGGGCTTTTCAATGCTGCGAGTATGAGGCCCGGAGCAGACTTCAACTTTTCCCCTCATCAGGCCGTTAAAAAGTGCGTTTTCGATGTGACATGAAACATTGCCAGATTCAACCTTGCACCCCATCCGATTCATGATTCACGGATCGTAAATATCGTTGAGTTGGCCTAGGATGAATGGAAAAGGACAACTTGCAACATTGTAATGTGTCCAGGATGTCTGGATACATCAATGAAACACGCAAGGAGATAAAAGAAGAGGGCCATAATGACCCGTGGCGAGTATAAGAAGGGAAAAGAACAATTACCAGGATCCATTATGCATGGATCTAGAAACAAAATACCGTAACGCTGTGACGCATGGCCGCCGACTTTCCGAGGCCTAACCAAATACAGCGGTTACAGCGATTGCAAGGCTATTCATGGTCCAATGAGATGCCGCGCCGCGGCGCAGTGATTACCTCACCTGTCATCCAGTCAAGGCCCCGTTCCCTCTTTTATTGCTCGGTCGGATCCCCAGCGCAAGGCAGGTAAAGACATCGATCTAGCAAACGGCTGAACCTTCTCCAACAAACTGATGTTGTGCCATCCATTTCCTTCTCTCCCAACAATAGAATCCTCGCCACCTAAGAGCTCACGGCCTCGAACGACGAAAGAATCCCCTTCACGGCGAGCAAAGACCGATATTTGTCCATTTAAGCTGTGCCGGGCGACTGCTCCATCCCGTTGACGTCGCCGCTGCGGATCCTTCAAATAGGACGCCAACGCTGTAGATTACAGCAGCTGTATCAATAACGTCGACTCCATCATAGTGGGGCAGCGACTTCACTTCACTCGAACAACATCACCTACTACAAGTACACGACCTCCACCTACAAATAGTATCCTCGCCATATCACGCGCGGGCTTCTTGCTTTCCGAAGCCGACTGTATAATACTTGGAATCCCATACAAAGCACCCGCCGATCCCGATATTACACATCAAAGTGGCCTTGCGAGCGCTCCAAAACATCGGCCTCACCGTCCAGTTAGGGCTCGCCGCCTTTGCTGCTTACAGCGCAACCCAAAGGCTGCTGAGCCGACCGACGGCGATGGCCTCTCCCGGGTTTCCCCAGAGGCATCTTGATGCGACAACGGGCAGAGAAGTCGTCTATTGCTATGGCTGCGAAAACGAGTGGTATCGCGACGACTACCCCCATCTGGACTTAGAATGCCCCAGGTGTCACAACGATTTCGTACAGATTGTGGGTTCCCCCATCTACTGTCCAGCTATCACCATGCTAACCTTCCTACAGGTCGAACCCGACAACGATCCCCGACCAGGTGTTCCACAACAAGGTCCCCGTTCAGACTCGGACCCGGAGGAAGATGACATAGAGCAGTTCCTCGAGCGTGGCCCCGGGTCCTTCTTCATGCGGCGATCGGTATACCACTCGGCAGAAAGTCCCTTCAACCGTTCAAGTGGGAACGGTGTTGAGGATCTTGACAGCAATCTGGACCGGCCCCGTGCCCGTCCAGATGATTCTGGCGAGGCCGTTTTGTCGCGGTTCGCCGATATGTTCGTCGAGTTAGGCGGCGCGAGGCCGGGACAGCAAGGAGGGGGAAACGCCTTTGGGACGCAGCCACGGATACAGCGTACAACCTTCACCAGATCAGGAGATGGCATGACTAGCTTCACCTTCACGACAACGACAACTACAGGAGGCGCAGCGGGAGACGGGCCGGAAGTGCCCGCTTTTGACACGTATGTTCGCTCGCGACATGGCAATCCTGGAATTCGCAGACACACGATCATTATTGTGACTAATGGGAGGGCTAACTCTAATGGTGATGGTAGTCTGTTTAGGGGTCTCTTTGGTAACATCCCGTCGCCGGGCACAGAAGACCCCGGTGGTGGTCCCGGCCAAGGCGGCGGTCCACGAGGGCCTCCTATTGGGTTTGCCGCTGGCCTGCAAGAGTTCATTGCTACGTTGCTGAACCCACAGGCGGCAGTCCATGGCGATGCCGTGTATACCCAGGAAGCACTCGACCGCATCATAACGACCCTCATGGAGGCTAACCCGCAATCCAATGCGGCTCCTCCAGCAACGCAAGCCGCTATTGAGAAGTTACCCAAGAAGATCCTCGACGAGCAGATGGTCGGTCCTGAGGGTAAGGCCGAATGCACCATCTGCATTGACGAGATGTACAAGGGCGAAGAGGCCACCGTGCTACCGTGTAAGCATTGGTTCCACGGGGAATGCGTCACCCTATGGCTTAAGGAGCACAACACGTGCCCTATTTGCCGAATGCCGATCGAAGGCAATAATCCATCCGGGAGCAGCAGCAACAGCAACAGCAACAATAACAGCCAACCTTCCGCATCACGCCAAGAAGCCAGCACCAGCTCTGCATCAGCCTTCGCCTCCTCAACCGCCCCAGGACGGAACCCCTTCGAATCACTAAACCCATTTGGATCACAAGGCCAATCGGCCAGAGACCGACTTCGGCGCAGCGAACAGGAAAGAGAAGAGCGCCTCGAGCGGATCCGTAACGTGGCTGGTGTTAGGCGCACCGACTCCCAATCCGAGGGTATCTCGCGCCGTACCTCACACTCGCCTCCCAGCCGCGAGAACTCCAGTTTCAACATTCGATCGCGCGTTAGGGATCCGTCGCCACCGAGAGATGGGGGTACCTCGACGGCTTGGCAGAACACGAGCAACAATTCGCAGAGCAACGTTAGCAGCAGGTACGGCGGTGGATTGAATAACCTCTGGGGACGCAATAACAGTAATAGCGGGGAGGGAAGTTCACGGGATCGAGACGGACAGCGTGAGGGAGGAGGACAGCAACAGCAAAATCAACAGCAGCAGCAGAGTTCGAGTTCTGGTAATGGCGCGCTAGGGTGGCTTAGGGACCACTTTGGCCGTGGTTCTTCCGGTTCTGGCTCCGGGTCGGATAGGGATAGGGAGCGCAGACGCTGAGCCTGGTAGGAGCGGTCACGGCAATGTTAGGGCTGGGTTGATTGCTCGGTTATACAATTGTTTTTTTGAGGAATCGGCTCAAGTATTCATACAGGCAAGGGGAAGGGAACACAAGGGTTGTTGGTTCATCATGAATGGGCTTTCAGGCTTTTGATGGATAAAACCTTATATGGTTCTTGATGCTACTAGACAAATCAATCAGACTGGGAACTAACTGGATCAAACGGATAAAGAAGAGGGTAGGGCACTAAGTTGCGTTAGAGAGCAAGCAATGGATAAAAGTGCGAAATTATATGCCAGGGTTTGTATCATATCTGTTGTTCTTTGTCTTGTTCTGGTGCTCGTTTGTTGCTTGGTCAGTCGCTGCTTTCCAGCCTTGCGATGATTTTGTCTTCACTCCCACATTGGTCATCACAGCCGGTTATTATCACTTCCTGATCTTTGACCCAAGAGACGGATTGTACCACTTGTATTCTTAGACCATCTCTATCCTGCGATGCATACTCTGTTACAGTGGAAATTATCTTCTCCTCTTCGTCAATACATCGAGATCATCTACAACCCATTTCAAACACCTATCAGCAGCACATGGTTGATACCAAAACCCCACTGAGAGATATAACAACCTCCAATATGATCGATCATACCGAGAAAGCAAACAAAAATCACCCACCCAACCCACCTCTCAGTCTCACACCTTACCACCTTACTTTGCCGGAAACAAGGTTATGCTGTCATCATTTAGTGGCGTGCCCCTCACCTTCTCTAGGATCCCCCAGACCGAGCCAAGCGACAAGTGAGGGACGGGACCAAGGAGCATGGGTCGTCGTCGTCGTAAGCTTCCCACCTTTTTTGGGTAGGCTTGGTTCAGTTCCTGGTCGGTTCCATGTAAGCTGATTGGTTGGATAGGTCAATCGCCCGGCGGCCTCTTGATTTCGATTGAGGTGATTGAGGTGATGGGACGCACCAACGGTGAGTTATGCGGCTGCCTGGTGAAAACCAATTGAGGGGTTGGGATGATCGTATTGTTTGAGGTGTTGAGGAAATGGTGTTTTCAGAAGAGGACCATCTGTCCTTTTTATCTTTTCACTTACACTACTCTTTAACTTTTTGAGTCAGAGAGGTCAGGCAACCTTTGTTGGTCCAGGACTTCGGATTTCAGGTGACGACGCTGGCTAGGTACCTAAGGTAGGTTGGCCACACTCCACTCGCTAGGACGGAACCCTTCAGAAGACGACGACGACGACACACCCCCCGTGCGATTGAGGACGCGACATCGCATCGCCACTTTGTTCGGTCGGAGCCTATTCTGACCTACGAATCTATCAGTGTCGCGCAATCGGTACCGGGCAATTAGCGGAAGACGTTCCAAGTGAAGCGTCTCGTCCCCTAGACGTTTCGCGTGTTGCAATCGCCGCGCCGCGCCGCGCCGTGGTCAATCGGGTCAACCGGGGCAAGAATTAGGTTACCCTAACAACACCGACCCACCCACTCGCAATCACACCTTTGGCTCTTGGACACTCGGCATATCATCACCACAGCGATGCACGGATCAAAACACACGACTGCGTTGTTGGCGCTGGCTTTTGGACATGTTGTCTTGGGATTAGAGGGTATGCCATACTTTATCAGCATTCGAAATCAATTGGGTGATGTTGGCAAGATGGATTTACTGATTGACTGACTGACCAACCTTTAGATGTCGCGCCAGTAGCAGCAGCAGCTGTTCCAAACCCACAGTCGCTGTATATTCAGTTTATGCACCCTACTCCACGGTCTTATGTTTATGGTCAAGATCTGGTATGGCGTATTTTATCTCCATCCCTTATTCAATTACCAGCTTACTAACAACCCTTGCCCAATCCCTCAATTCCTTGATCCGATCTCAACTTCGCATGGGCTAACTAAACACGCACGTTAGGGCTTCCGCCTCAACGTCAACCCAACATCCACTCTCACCAGCGGCGGTTGCGCCTCCCCCAACATAACAATCAACAGCCAACCTTTGCTCTCTTCCCAAGACGGGTCGTTTGTGCTGGATAACGATATCAAGGTTGATCTTACTTGGGAATCACGCTGCTTCCCCTCCGCTGACGTCGACGACACCGACACCGACACCGACGCCGATGCCGACGTTGACTCCCTCCCTAACGGTAACCCTGACAACAAGGGGATTGATGTGAAAGCGGAAGTAGATTCCACCCAACGATCACAATCAGTCACCCTCACCCTCCAAGCCGTCGATGGCCAGCCGGTAAAAGAAGAATTGAGTTGCACGATCTGGTTCAGACAGGAAGAGCCAGTCTGGGCGTTTGGAGTGGCGGGGTGGTGCGTTGATGCGAGGATTAGGGATGTTAGGGGGAAGGCTGGAGGGTGGGAGGTTGTTTTTGATGATGAGGGTGGAGATGCGCTGGGAGTGGGAGAGCGAGAGGGTGAAGGGAACAGGGAGAGCAGGGAGGGGAGGTTGGTGAGGGAGAGGAAGGAATTTGAGAGGGATGTGGAGTGTTTGGAGTTTCGGAGGAGTGTCGCTGCTGCTGCTGGCGAGGAGGGAGAGGGTGCCGGTGTGGTTGGTCACGGCTATGCGCAAAAGCCGGTGGTGAGTAGAGAGTACGAGGAACGGCGGCAGCAGCTAGAGGCCCTCTGCGCGAACCTCCCGCCGAGAGCGAACGCCATCAGCACCCCCTCTGTCCATCCGCCATGGCAACTCCCGCACCACCGACCAGCTAAACCAGCTCACCTCCCATTCCCAGGCCTGCTCTTGGACTCAACCCCCGGATCAGCCCAGAAGACGACTTTATACTCCCTGCTAACTTCCCTCCGCGTCTCCGTCCACGCCCACCTGACTACCCTTTCTCCCACCCGCCTCGCCACCTACCTCATTTTCCTCTCCCTCCCCATCTTCGCTTGTGTCTTCCACTGCCTACGCAGGTTACGCAGCCGGCGAAGAAGACTGGCCCAGAGAAACGGAGGGGGAGAGCCAGTGGTGCTGATAGAATCGCTCTGTCCCGGCTTCTATGGCAGCGACGAAAGCTGCGAGGAGTGTAAGGCTAGGTATTTCGCGCAGCTGCAAGCTGAACCTGAGAGTGCGGGGTCTGCCGGGGAGCGGGAAAGTGAGTGGGAAGGTGAGTGGGAAGGGGATGGGGTGGAGGAGAAAGAGGTGATGTCAGAGGAGAGGGCGGGGATTTCAGAGGACAATGAGAAGGGGGAGAAGGGAGAAAAGGAGAGGTTATCGGAAAGAGAGTACCAGCGATACTGTGAGTACCACGCGGTACCGGAGGATGGGTTCGCGTTGAGGTACGAACCAGGGTCTGAACATCAGATGGTACATGAGCCTGTTGACCAGGTTGTTGATGAGGAGAGGGTATGGGATGAGAAGGAAACGTTGGTTGACTCGGAAGACGAGCGGGAAAAGGAGCGCGGAGATGAACTCGGGGAGAGCAGTGGTGAAGACAGCGGTGGAGAGGATAGCGATGATGATTTGTCCATTGGAGGCGAACTGGCCTCGTTCATGAGGGCTGCGAATTTGGTGGAAGACATGATTCGGGCTGGAGCGAGGCGAGAAGCGACTCCAAGACCTGAGGTAGCTCCGGTGAATGTCAGGCGGCAGGCGCCTGGGACGCCTCCACCGCCGAGTTACGTGGAAGTGGTAGGGATGAGGGGGGTTGTTAATGACGAAGGGTTGCCGCCTCGGTACGAGGAGTATTTGAGGAGTCGAAGGTGACGGGCTCTTTTCTTGGTTGGGAGATTTTTCGGGTATTCATGGGCTTATGGGTTTATGGGTAATGCTTAATGACGACTGTAATGAGTGTCGGGGAAATGCTGGGGCAGATCGGGCATAGGCGATGCAATTCCTCATGTGCATCAAGACGGTGTACTTCTTACCTCTGTTAGAGGCATACATTCGCATGAACATCAAATACAATACGAATGTACTTACCTACTCAAACATCTTGGGTGACGATGCAAGTGTTGACACCTTTGTTGGACGTCGTACTTTGTCAAGGACTCAGGTCAGATGGAACGTCCCCCAGACCCACTAACAGGTACTACGGTTGCTGTGGTAACCTGTAACCCGGAAGACAATATTTGGTCTGGTGCTTGGCGCTATTCCGAGATGTACAGTGGACCAGAATCGTCCTCTCCGAGGTGGTTTTTCTTCATGTTCACAAGCGGTTTTGGGCTTTAGAGCAAACCGGCAAGATCTCTCTTTCTTCAACTTGTCGTAAGTATAGACGGAATCGTGAGTAGTGGCTGCTGTTACTTGCTTTTCCATTTCTTTCCCATCTCTCATGATTGAGGGACAGGGTAATGACTCTCAGGGGGTGATAACTGGATGCCTTCTGCCCTGCTAATGTGATGGAGGGTTCCCCGCAGCTGTGTGGCAGGTGCCGACGCGCGCCGCGTTTCCGCTCAACGCAGAGTGATGCTGACCAGCCTGCGGATGAGATGCTTCTGGGATTTATTTGGCGATACTTTCAAACGTGCTGCCCTATCACGGGTACGAGTTATAATGATTGTGACAGCGCTGGATTCCACCTTTCGTCGGTGACGAGGCCGGTTGACGGCAGGAAGCCTGGTTGGCTTGCGATCTAAAGGTTTCGTTGGGTTGTCGATCTGTTCTCATCAAGTATTGGAATATTCACCTTAGTATGCCGCCAATGTATTGGAGGGCATGCCCATCATTATCATTTTGAGGGGAATGTCGAAAGGTTCCAGGTTCCAGCTAGTATTGCGCAAGTCCAACCTGAACCCGGGCCGTCACAAGCTGGGTGGAAATAACGTGTGACCAACCACTGTAGCGAAGCGCGCGGAGGGCCCCAACTGCCCTGTGCTAATCTCCACTTCCACCCGCCCCCGCTGAGCCTGGTACCCCATTTTCGGGAGACGCCCAGACATTCGATTTCAGATCCGCTTCGCACCAACTTCGTCTCTGCCACTTTCTTTTTGCTCTCGCTGTTGTCTGGTATTGGTGACTCCTTCGAAACCGAGACCTTCTCGTTTCCCATCCTTGCTACTCATTTGTATACGCTTCCTACCGCCGCGTCTAGCCCGGTCCCTTTTGCAACACCAAGCTCGCGAGAGACCAATCTTCGGCTTGGTGATTTGTTCAGTTTGCTGCCACAGCCCCCTCCTCACATTGACGACCACATCACCAAACCCCGCGATTTACCAGACCTCTGACATCATGGCCGACCCTACGCGAAACCCAATCGACACCGCGGACCCCGTCGTCGCGCCAGTCGCTAAGGAAGACGCCGAGACCACGGCCGCCCGCCGCGAACTGAAGCACACATCCATCTCCGAGCAAGGCGCCGCCGTAGCCCAAGATAGCGGATCAGACAATGGCACCCCTACAGCAGGATCGAGGAAGGCCACTCCAGAGCCTGCAATTGGCGACGATAAGGATACCGAAATGAAGGAGCAGGTTTCGTCTCCCAAGAAGAAGAGAGCACACGACGAGCTTGACCAAAGCAAGGACGGCAACGACGCTCAATCCGGGGATCAGGCCTCCACAGAGGAAGCCAAGTCCACCGCGACCCAAAGTAGGACAGACAGGTCCGAGCCGGAGAAGAAGCGCGCCCGTGACGAGACAATCTCGTCGGATGACGGAGTAAAGGTGGGACATTTTACGAACACATGCTATTTGCAACCCTCGACTAACCCTATGGTCACCAGGAGACTACTTCCTCAGTATCCGTCGAGACAACCACCAGCGAGACTACTTCAAAGCCCGCCGAGTCAGCAGCAGAAATCAAGCCCACGAACGAAGAAAAGCCCCAAGCATCATTCTCCGCCTTCCTCTCCGCTCAGGCCGGTTTTGCCAAGCTTGCCAACTCTACAACCTCTCCCTTCGGTGCCCTAGGCGGCTCGGCAGCCCCCAGCCTTTTCGGCTCTACAAACTCCGGATCTGCCTCTCCCTTTGGTACACTGGGCGCTTCCACCACAGCAGCGGCCCCCGCGCCGCCCAAGCTCAGCTTTTCCAGCTCAGCTACCGCACCCTCTCCGTTTGCAGGCTTTAACAGCGCCAGCACCGGCTCTGTGTTCGGCGGCGGGTTCTCGAGCGGGTTTGGAGGCAGCGTGCTTGGTGGAGCTAAGCTTACAAGTTTCGGTGGAAAGCCCGGTGACACTTTGACGAGCAGCAAGCCTGCCAAGCCTTTTGGTGCGCCAGAGAGTGACGCGGAGGAGAGTGAAGAGGAGGGTGATAACGATAAGGAGGATGCGGGGTCAAACGAGGAGAAGGAGGGTGAGAACGATGAGGCTAAGACTGCGGCGGAGGAAGAGAAGAAGTTGAAGCTGCGGAAGGGTGAGTTTTTAGCGACATTAGAGACATGCATCACCTGTCCTGTGCGGCATTGCTAACTTAGAATTAGTCGTGGTCGATGACGGCGAGGGCGAGGACGCCACGTTACTAGCGGTACGCGCCAAGATCTTCGTCATGGAGAAGGGTGTCGGCTGGAAGGAGAGGGGGGCCGGCATGCTCAAGGTCAATGTGCCCAAGGCGAGCGTCGAGCGAGATCACAACGGCAACTGGGACTCCAGTTCCTTCGACGCCTCGGCACTGGTGGAAGATAGCGGTGACGGAGAGGCCGGCAGCGGTGGCGGCCGAAAGAGTGTCCGTCTCGTCATGCGCCAAGACCATACCCTCCGTGTCATTCTCAACACGGCGATCGTACCGGCCATGACGTTTGTCGTGACCAAGAAGCTCAAGGCGGCATATGTGCTGTTTACGGCGTTTGAGGGCACGGAGCCGAGACAGGTGCAGGTTAAGGTATGTCTGATCGTCTTCCCGGAATAATCTCAAGCTGCTAACAATGACCGCGTACAGCTGAGCGAGGCCAACGCTACTGCCTTCAAGAATCTTATGGATCTTATACAGAAGGAACTATCCGACGAGTAAGAGAGTTGAAAACTACCTCTACACGACGTTTTGTTTCACCTAGACGAGAGCGAAGTCGGACTGGCAAGACGGTCGACATCGAGACTATGTCTATGTTACTAGGGGCGTGGGCGTTGTGGAATGGATAGGCGAACGGGTGGATGATTGGACGGCTGAGATAACGGCTGAGAAAGTGGAGGCACAAAAATACCAGGGCAGTCGCCTTTTCCGAGGGACTGGCTCGCTTGCATTTCATGTTGTTGCGGGACTCCTCGCAAAGGAGTATCTCGGGTCGTCACACAAGGAGGGTGGCGCTTCGATTTTTGATATCGATCCTGTGTTACTAGATGGGTGTGAGGAAGACATACCGAGCACTGAAGAACAGTTAGAGGTATAGCATCCGCTAAGTTTTTTTTTCCAACGCCCTAATCACCATCTTTTCCCATTGTTGAGTACCCTTTATCTCAGACAGACAAGTTCTTTCCTCCGCGAAAGGCCGGAGGGAAGATGTCTGAGTCTAAAATAAAGTTTCCTGTTGATTTTCCCTGGTTCACATCTCTCTTGCCTTTTCAACATCGAACGGCGGGGAAGGGGGTGTCAGGTACTCACGGCCGGGGTAGGTACAATACTTCAGGAGGCGGTTTCCTCGTCTCTCCCATTCGTTAAATGTTCCTGCCTGGAAGGTCGGCTGTCCTCACTTTGTCGTGAGTGATACGGAGAAAAGGCTCCGAGTTCCTCATCGCTCCTTCGGGTGGTGGGTAAAAACGCGGTATGAAGTGTCCCAATTCTTGAATATACCTTCCATTCCCATTCAGAGTGGGCGGATACATTTGAGGCAGTCGCTGATCACATTGTGTAGAGGTAAATACCTAGTGTAAGCACTTCGCCAGTGTCTCGCAACTTCGTACCAGCGCCGGCTTTTCCTCCTTCTATGAAAGTTGACCACTTCCTTGCCTAACTTTTACTCATCAGCATGCAACGAAGATACACGACTCAAATATCATCACGGCATTCGGCTTATCATGATTCGCTCTGCATGCGCTTCATCGTGGCATTCTGGACCTCATTCCTCTTCTCTCTCTCAAGCCGCCAATCAAGCATTTTCCCACAACTACCTACTACTGTTCCCATCGTCTCAATTTTCACTTCATCCCACGAAATAGTCATCTGCACTGTCCAATAGGAACCTTTTGTTGTCCACTCGTCCAGCGCCGTCGTAACTAAAGTAGACGCCTGTGGCTATGCGAAGATGCATCCTTTGGGCTCCATCAGGCTGCCTGAGCTGAAAGTTCCTTAATGTTTACGAGCATGGACAACTTGACAACTTCACCAGCGATTCGTGTTGGAATGCCTTTAATGGGGACAGATGGACACTAGCCCGCACCTAAGGTATGCATCTCTTCAAATTTGGTCACGCGGGGGGATGACTGGGTGTTGGTTGTGCATTAGCTAATATACTCCTCACTTTGCCAGAGCCTCACTTCCTCAAGTGTCTTGGAGCCTTTCCGGATCACTTTCTCTGTTCATCATCCATCGGTTCCGCAAACTCTTGCGTGCACAATCCTTCACGCCCTTCCATCCTCAACTATCGTCACTTCGCACAAAACTTCTGTCACATCATTCCCGCTCGGCTGCTCCCTCTTTTGCGTCTTCAATACGCTCCTGCTGGCCGACCGGTCTTTCACCAAGATGGCGACCGAACGGACCGACCACCCCAGGTCCAATAACGATTACACCATAGGCTGGGTCTGCGCACTCGCCAAAGAACTGGCAGCGGCAATGGTCATGTTGGATGTCCGTCATGCTTCTCTGCCAAAATCAGAAAATGATACAAATTCATACATCCTCGGGTCGATAGCAAAACATAATATTGTCGTCGCTTGCCTCCCGATGGGCGAAATTGGCACAACTGCAGCAGCAACTGTCGTTGCCCGAATGCTGTCAACATTTCCGTCGGTCAAATTTGGACTGATGGTTGGTATTGGCGGCGGTGTTCCCAAACATGACGTCCGTCTCGGAGATGTTGTCGTGAGCGTGCCTACCCAGCACTTTCCTGGTGTAGTTCAGTGGGACATGGGGAAGGCGTTGCAGCACCATGATACCACCGTCTTCAAGCGGACAGGATCATTGAACAGACCACCGGGTGCCCTACTCACAGCGATAAACCAACTCGTCGCAAACCATGAGGTGGAGGAATCCCGAATCCAAGAATTCTTCAAGGAGCTGGAGAACAAAAAGCCAAAATTCGCTTCCAAGTATCTCCGAAAGGACTCTCTCAATGACATGTTGTTCGCACCCGACTGTGCACACTCCGGCCTTGAAGAAAACGGTGTGGATAATTGCGACAATTGTGATACCTCCCAGATTTTTCAGAGGCAGCCACGACAAATGGAGATACACTATGGACTGATCGCCTCCGGCAACCAGGTTATCAAGAGTGCCATACTCCGCGACCGTCTCGACACAGACCTGGGTGGCCGCGTACTCTGCGTTGAGATGGAAGCAGCGGGACTGATGAACAGCTTTCCTTGCCTTATCATACGGGGGATTTGTGACTATGCTGACTCGCATAAGAATAAGAGATGGCAGGAGTACGCCGCTGCTGTTGCTGCAGCCTACGCAAAGGAACTTCTCGAGGTACTCCAGCCGGCAGATGTTCGCCAAGAACGAGCGGCAAGGGATATACCTGAGCTCAAGAATACTCTCAGTAAAGGTCAGCCACAGTTATTGGATTTATATTCTTATAATACCCCGATATGCGTATCTGCCCAGGCTTCGCCGGTAGTTTGAACCTCCCTCAGACCTTCCTATTCTTGTCCTCCCATTGCATCATCATCCTGTTCGAAACAACTACAATAGATCGATTGACATCATTTCCCTATCATTTTATTTTATCAGATTAATTTTGTCAGATTGGTTTTGTCCGATTCATTTTGTCAGAATCATTTTGTCCTTGGCGACACTATCGAACTTGCTTAGCTTTATCTTGGAATTGACTCTGACCTCATACTAGTTTGTGGGTTGGTTTATGCAACCGCAATGGATGTGAATGTCATCCGGACTACGATCGACAGTAACCAGCAGCAAGACGAAAAGCTAAAAGTGCTTAACTGGCTCACCAATATAGGCTTTGGAGCGCACCACAGTACTATTCGGGATAAAAGATAAGCAGGGACCGGAAAGTGGTTCCTCGATTCGGCCGAGTATCTAACATGGAGAGATAAGAACGGAAAGGTCCTCTTCTGTCAAGGTATCCCGGGAGCGGGAAAAACGACATTATCATCCATTGTTATCGAAGATTTAGCGAGTGTTTCCCGTTCTTTGGCTGGTGGGGCTGAGGTCGCTTATATATATACTGTGACTACACACGCCAGGACGAACAAACAGCCCTCGAACTTCTTTCAAGCCTCACAAAGCAGCTGTGTCTCTCAATGGAATCCTTGCCGCCGGGTGTGGGGGCGCTCCATAAGAAACACACATCAAAGTCCACCAGGCCATCTCGTCAGGAAATAACTCAGGTGTTGAGGGAAGTCATCCAATCCTTTGCTCGAGTTTACATTGTTGTCGACGCACTGGACGAATTGAACGATGATGAGGACCGTCGCAATGCTTTTGTGAGCGAACTACGTATTCTTGGACAGTCTTCTCCAAATCTTAAGCTATTTATCACTTCAAGGCCACTTCATTCAAACATCAGCCAATCCTTCTACGATGCCTCTAAAGTGGAAATACTCGCCAGCCAAGATGACGTGAGGGCATATGTGGAAGGGCAGCTTTCAAATATGCCAGACTCATCGCCCCTCCATACCAACGGACTCCCTACCAACAAAGCTCTCCAGCAAGAGGTCAAGGATACAATATTACAAGCCGCCCGGGGAATGTAAGTTGCCATCGTGCTTTCGCCACTGTCAGCATGCTAATCTCTGTACTATAGGTTTCTTTTGGCGCGACTTTATATGGACTCGCTCAGAGACAAGTCTACGCCCAAAGGGGTGCGTGATGTATTGCAAGGCATGCAACATCAGAAAGTTGAAGCAAAAAGGCTCTCGGTAGAAGACAGACTCTACAAAGCTTATGACAAGACCATGGCGCGAATCGACAAGCAAGGATCGGACTTTCAGAACCTCGCGACGCAAATTCTTCTCTGGATCACGCACGCAAAACGACCTCTTTCGACAGAAGAACTCAGGCATGCCCTTGCTGTTGAGGTTGGTCGTAACGAGTTGGATGAAGACAATCTCGTTGCCAGGCTGGATGTGTCAATCTGTGCTGGATTGGCAATCGTTGACGACAAGAGGCAAGAAGTCCGCCTGGTCCATTATACTACGCAAGAATATCTGGAGCGGCGACACTTCAAACAACCCCTGTACACGAACCCACACCTTACGATTATGGACGTTTGTGTCACGTACCTGATGTTCTCTGTCTTCAAAAGCGGACCTTTCAGTCTCAAAAACAAGTATAGGGAAAGGATCTCAACCTACTCGCTTTATTTGTATGCTGCAGAATACTGGGCACACCATGCTCGTCTCTGTTCCGAGCCCTACAAATTTCTCCTCGGATTCATCCAGTGTAAAAAGGCCACATGGCTCGCATCTCAAACTGGTATCATTAGGTCATATGGTTCTCGCTTTTATTACTGGAAGGGTTATCAAAGCGGTTTCTGCATATTGCAATCAGCATTACACTTGGCTGCGATGCATGGCCTTAACCAAGTTGCAGAGATGCTACTTGAAAATGGTCATCCCTTAAATGCCCTAGATACACAGAGAACACCACTTTATGTGGCTCTGAATTTTGGAAACATGACTATGGCACAGATCCTCCTTAATAGGGGAGCGCAAGCTTGCGTATTGGACGGAACTCCAGTTCTTGAAGCCTTTTTTGGACACGGCCTAACTCAGGTTGACGTCTCAATGGTTGAAGAATTGCTCAATCGGGGAGCTGAGATGACAGACACCAAGGGCAACTGCCATTTACTGGTCAAAGCAGCTAGACATGGCCAGGGGCAACTTGTCAGTTTCCTATTGCAAAGAAATGCGAAGCTAGAGAGTTTAAGTCCTTTGAGAGGTTATGAGAAAGTTACGCCCCTGTTTGCTGCAGCTGCATACGGGCAGGTAAAGATGGCAGTGTCTCTGTGGAAATCTGGAGCCGATCCAAATCGGCAGGTTGATTACATGAAGCAGTCTGCGTTTTACGTGGCTGTCAAAAATGGACATGAACAACTTGTCAAAGCGTTTCTTGGAGTAGAAGACGGTATGGAACCCATCAGCCACGAAAAATCCTCCCTTGACGTTTCCAATGTCGAGTTCCTGGATTATGGCCCTGAAGCAGAGAAGCAAGACTCGGCTAAGGAGATCAATGCAATCTTAACCCCTATAGCCGTGGACATTGAGCGGCGGGATAAATATGGTCATACCCCATTAGCCATGGCCGCCATGTTAGGCCATCGTCGTATTGCCGAGCTCTTGTTATGCTGTGATGCGAATATTGAGGCACAGAACAAACTTGGGGAAACCCCACTGATACTGGCAGTGAAGGGCCGGAAAAGCGATACAGTTGAGCTACTTCTGCAGAATAGTGCCAACGTTGAGGCTGAGGATCAACATAGGCGTACACCATTGTTGGCGGCAGCAGAAAGAGGGGATACTCACCTCGTCGAACTTCTTCTACAGAATGGTGCCAATGCCAAGGCAGCGGATCAAGACGGGCACACACCATTCTTAGCGGCGACAAAAACAGGGGATGCTTATCTCTAAGCTTTTTCTACAGAATGGTGCTGGAAATAAAGTCGGCACAACACCCTTACTGGCAGCAGTAAAAGATGGATATACTCAACTTCTTAAGCTACTAATTGAAGGAGGAGCCAACCCCCTCGCAAGAGATGACAAGGGAAATACGATGCTAATGATAGCAGCAAAGAGGGGGAACTCTTGTGGGACTGAGTTGTTTCTTCAGAAGGGTGTGAAGATCAATGCGGTAAATAAACGAGGTGAGACAGCACTCTTCCGCGCAGTTTTCAATGGGCACGCTACTGTCGTTGAACTTCTTCTCAACAACGGTGCGAATACAGAGCCTCAGGAAAGATATGAATTTCTAAAACCCTTCGCTTGGGCAGAGCTTTTGGGACACGCGGATGTTACTCGAGTGCTCGTCGAACACGATCCTGGTATCAGAAGTAGGGAGGACGACGGCGAGACTTTGTTGTATCTGGCTGCAAAGCGAGCAGACGAGGGTTGGGTCAGGCGACTTTTGGCAAAGGGCGCTTCAATGGGAGAAAGAAACAAATGGGATCAGACACCATTGGGTGCTGCTTGGGAGTCCAGTGACCAAAATTCTTTCTTTATTCTCTGGAGAGCAGCTGTGAAGCAAACGGACCCTCATGGTTTCAATCCCTTGGAAGAGGCGATGTCTAAAGGGTGGGTAAGAGTCGTGAGGATGTTGCGTGACGATGGCATATTTGAAACGGAAAATGCTAAGGCCATTTTGCCGAGGTTGTTTGAACTGGCTTATCAGGGTGGTTCCCGAGATCATCGCGAAGTTTATAGGTTGCTGATGTGGCACAAAACAATTGCAATGGAAACAAGACCAGCGGAACACCAGGCTTGGCTGAAGCGAGGCCGGAATAACTCGGTGGATAAGATATCGGCGACTAAGAAAGCGATGGACGACGCCTCAAGGAAGGATTCAGGGAGGACGGGCTTGCAAAGTGCGACTTCAGACGGAACATCACTGATCGAGGATTTGCTAGCGGGAGCACTACCTGAAGAAGCATCACCTAAAGAGGGGTCACCAGAGGAAGCACCACTATTGGAAGGACCATCGGCGGAGGCATCGCCAGAGGAAACATCAGCAGAGGAGTCATCAACAGAGAAAGAATTACTGGTGGAAGTATCGCCAGTAGAAGGACCAGCAGCTGATAATTCACGTAGGGGGAGCTCAAAACGGAAACATTCACAAGGGAAGGATACCTCCCGTGAAGAATTTATCAAGCGAAGCTCCACCGGGAAGGGCATCGCCAGAAGATGATACGTGAGGTGGGTTGCGCGCAAATAGGGCATGGGAATGGTGTGGTTTGAGTCATACGAGGGAACGAAGCCAAAATCACCGAGCTCATTTAAACTGACGTCGAAGAGGGAAGGTTGATAGGGCTGCAGTGAGTTGGAAGGTTCTGAGCAAAGAAAGCCGCTGAATGAAGGATGGGGGATGCATGATGAAAGATGTCACTCAAGGTTTCGAGGCAACGTAGAGGCAGTCTGTGTTGGAAACCGGTGTTTTCTTTCTTCTTCTTTTTTTCTTCTCCTCTTTTCTCTTTTTCCCCTTTGTCCCCCTTTTCTCTCCTCTTTTTGAACTTCTAAGGTTTATCACCGTACTGTACAAAAATATGTAGGAGATCTTCCGTAGCTGAAGTTTGAAAAGGCGAGGTATGCTAGCAGAAATTGCTTAGCTTATTCTATCTGCAGATTATCATTCGTCAGCTACCTTTGACCGCCCCTGGCGAGTGACAATGAGCATTGTCCGAGAATTTAGATCACATGACAAGCACGCCTCTGGCCTGAAATAGCCATTGAGGTAAAACAAAACGACTTCTGATGAACCAGAGAGGCGTGGACGTGATTGCATCTGGAATACTTTGATGTGAAAATGGATCGGGACCCCGGAATTGTACTTAAATAACGTCCTGTTGGGTATTCTCTCCCTTCAATGGCGGCGTTTTATCGTTTCGAAAAGATCGAGGACAGAGTGAAGGGACATAGGAAAGACGCAGTGACGCCGTCACGGCCCATGGACATTCTAGTACTTAGTGTAGCACGTCGATCCGAGAATAGGGTCGAGTTCTAATAGCTCTCAGTATTTAGTATTTAGAACGTACGTCTTGTTCTCTCCTTGTTAATCCAAGAACGCATCTTGTACGTCTTCAACGGCGCTACGTCCCATCTATATGACTAACTGGAAGTTTGTCTACCAGATTTGTCCTCTGGGATGAAATGTTTTGTCGGGATGAGAATGGAAACTGTTTTGAGCTACAAAGCTACTAACAGAACCGACAACGAAGAACAACAACTCTAAACCCCTCAACCCAGACCTACTGCACGAGTAGTCCATCTAGTAAATCCCCCATTTAACATCCTGACCATGAATATTACCATTGCAGCTCATATCCCCCTTCGCACCCACCTTCCCACCCCCACCAAACCTCTTAATAGCCTCATTAATAATATCAATCACATCCTGCCCACCAACCTTGAAGTTGACATTCCCATTCACCTTCGTCGCCTCCACCCCAAAGGCGCATGACCCAGACTTGGCAATCTCGCGTTGGTTCTTCCCCACCACCTGCGTCGTCCACTCCGTGCCGCCGTCTCCCTGAATGTTCGTGATGATCTGGAGACAATCATCCACGCTGGGACTCGCGTCGCTCGTCTGGTCCTCGAAAGTCGAATCGCCGCAGTCGTTCTTGCCGGGCGGGATGTCGCACGGGTAGTTATCGCTTGATCCTTTAGACGAAGTGTCCCAGGACTGGAAGGCGCGCTCGGCGGAGCACACGGGGAGGCGGACGTAGCCGGGTGTGGTGATGTCTACCTTGAGGAGGTTATCGATGGTGCCACCGTCGCGCGGGTCGGGGGAGGAACCACCGTTCTTTTGGCCGTTTTGCTTCCACGTGCGGACCGAGCCCGTGATCAGGTCGTCCTTGGAGATACCGCCGAAGTTGTCGAGGGAGCCGATACCGGGGGGAGCGGAGAACTTGTTATCGCGGCAGATGGTCTGGCAGGGGCCGTGGTCGCCGACGATTTGGCACTCGCACTTTTTGCTGTCGCCGTCGGGGTGCACGAGGTAGTACCACCTGTCATCGACGCAGGAGCCGGTGTCCTTCATGGTGTCGTCTTCAAGATAATCGCCGAGCGGGTTGGCGGTGCTGCAGGAGATGCCGGAGTCAATGACGAAGGCGTAGGTCTTCGCGGAGCGCCAGAGGTTGGGGATGGCGTAGGCGTAGAAGGACTTGGCCAGGTTGGCGCGCAGGTCGTTGGATTCGTTGGAGCCGTCGACGGCGTTGTTGCCCCCTGAGCCCCGGATCAGCTTGCCGTCCGAGATGAGCTCGCCGATGGCGTCGAGCGTGTCGTCGGTGGCGTTGAAGAGCTTGCCGAGGGAGAGAGAGGTGACGTTGGCCCAGCCGGCGATGGCCTGGCCCATGTAGTTGGAGTACTCGTTTTGGGCCTCGGGTGTCCAGGGGGAGTCTTTGCTGGGTAGCACGTCCTTGGCGATTGTTGTGCTTTGGCCGATCAAGGTCATGGTGGTGTCCTTGAGGTTGTCGATGGCCGAAGAACCCTCCTTTGCGACGAAGTACGCGGTGTTCTTGAGCAAGGTGTTGAAAAAGGGACCGGCGATCGAGAGGGTTCCGAGAGTGATAAGATCGATGAGGAGATACGTCCACTTATTCTCAGGCGGCGCTGGGATGGGCGCGAATGTATCCTCCATGTTATCGAGAGACGTGCTGATGATGCCGGCAACGTCGTACAAACCACGGTAGTACTCATGATAGGCCTCATGGATCCATACCAGCGAGTTCCAGATCAATTGCGCCGCAGGACCAGACCTGTCCCCGTTCGCACTGGCGGGACAATCCTCGGTCTTGTCGCAATTGTCGTGTTGACCCAGCGTGCCACACTGCACGGTACCTCCGCCTCCCATACCGAGGGTAAGTCCAACCGAGTCCATAAAGGTGATGCCCGGTCTGCCACGGTTGTTGTCTTTCCAGTTCCTGACAACATCATCCCACGCAGCATCCGCATTGAGCTCCTTCCAGATCTCCTCGGGCGTATGCTTGTCCCAGTTAATGGTATAGTCATTGTCGCAGGTCAACTTGGTCCAGTTACCATCACGCACGCCATCGTCACCCTTGGGGTCCAAGTTGGAACGGATGGCAAGCTTGAAGGCGTTCCAATCCTTGGAAGGCGAGGGAACAGGGTTGTACTTTTGCAGATCGCTGGCCCAGTCCGTGGTGCCTCCCATTCCCCACGCCGCGTAGAGCGATGAGCGGGATTTCTTGGTGGCAGCGCTCATATAGCCGACCCACTGGTTGTTATCGTACACAAGAATGTCGCTGTTGCTGCTTGCGTCGACGAAGCTAGCGGTGACTCTGCCTGAACGCTTCGAGCCGGTTCCGGCCATGATCTCCGCAATCTCGGCGTCGGCAATGTACCCGGCGGTGCCGGTGCACACGCCCTTCTTCGCGTTCGAGTTTATGCGGTCGCCGGTGAAAGTGCAGCCGGGACCCCAGCAGCCGGGCTGCGCCATTTCGAAAGAGCGACCGTAGCTAGTCACGCCGACGATGACCTTCCTTCCAGGAACGCCGGCCTTGGTAATCATGGCCAACGACTGCTTGGTCTCCGTCAGGTTGACCTGGCTGCGCAGGCAGTTGCCGGTGTCACATCCCTCCTGAGAGTAACCGTTGTGGGCATCCCACTGACCGTGGAGATCGTACGTCATGAAGACAATGTAGTCCACTACGGCACCGATTTGCTTGAGGGGGTACTGCTTTAGATACCAGTAGGAGGAGGGAGCGGCGATCGAGATCGACTTGCCAGGCAGCAGGTTCTTCAAAACGACGAGGAAGGCGAGATAGTTGGGGCCATCATCCGGGCTGGCGGCCGGGATGTCAGGAAGATCGGGTGCTCCGGGGTATTCCCAGTCAATGTCAACACCGTCGAGATCGTGCTCCTTGATGAAGTTGGCAATGTTGGTGGCCATCTTAAGACGATTAGCGGAAGTGACACCGTTGCGGAAGATGAAGTAGGTGGCAGGCAGAGCGGAAAAGTCCCAGCCGCCAAACGACAAGATACGCTTGGCGCCCCTGATGCGCTTGAACTCCTGGAACTGATAAGAGGACAGGACATCGCCGACCTCGACCTGATAGTCAGGGGTCAAAGTACCAAAAGCAAAGTGGATGTGGGTGTACTGGGAAGTGTCGACTTGAGAGGCGTCTTGGAAGAGGCACTCTCGGCCCAGATTGTAGGCTTCGAAATAGGCAACCTTGATGGCGCCGGACCCATCGCCCTTGACAATGTCGGTGCCGCAGTTGGAGATGCAGCCGTAGGTGCCCGGCTTGGCAGTTCCCGGAGCGCCGGTATTAGTGTCAACACAGAAGTCCTTGGTGATACCGCACTGGCCCCAGATGTTGCAGCAGGCGTTGAGAGGGCAAGGGTTCAAGTCGGCAATGTTGGAGCCGTCGGTCGGCGGCTTAGAACCCGGCTTTTGCGGACCGCACACAGCGTTGGCGATCGGGGCGGGGAAAGGCGGGTTTCCCTTGCTCAAGCACATGATGGTGTCCTTGAACAGAAGCTTACAGCCGTTCCAGCCCCAGGTGTTCTTGTTGAAGCCTTCAATGTCCTCGTTGGTCAGGCCATACTCGGCACCAAGGTTGGCGCAGTTGTCATCGGCCTTGACCTGGTACGAGAAGCAAGAGCCATCAGAATTGGGGACGGGACGGAAATCAGGAAGATCTCCGGTGGTGCAGCAGACGTGCTGCTTCGGCTTCAGCTTGGCACAGAAGTCGGAGTCGGGATGGAGCTTTGTGAAGTCAGCGCCCGAAATACCACACTTTGTGGCCAGCGACGCACAACTATCACCAGAATCGACCTGCACATTTTTGCACTCGGCACGAGCTTGAAGAGCCCTGTGATACCTGGGACCGTGTCCCCTAGCCTGGATGGTGGAGTTGGAGCCGATGGTGGAGTTCGAACCAACAGTGCCGTTTGTTGGCAGAAGCGGCGTGGTAAACACAGCCTGGCCGTCGAAGCTCCTGGAGCCAGCAAAGGACAAGCAGGTGGCATTGGCCCAGGTCTTGATAGCGTCTTGGATGGGAGCAAAGGTAGCATTGCTGGTAACCATGACGCCAAAAGTATGGGTGCTGTCGTAGCCAGGGCCGCAAAGCTGCATAGCCAAGCTAGGTGTCGAGACATTGAGGGTGTCGAGATTGTCCTGCAAGATGCTCAGGGCAGACTCGCTGAGGCCTTGGTTCTGCAGACCTTGGCCGATGTAGAGACCGATAGTGGCTTGACCAGACTGAGCGTAGACAATGAAGGGCCTATCAGTAGCTCCGTGTCCGTTGTCGACATACTTGCGAATTTGCTTGATGAGGGAGCGGAGGCCAGAAGCAGCCAAGCCGAATCCCTCCTCTTGCCATCCAACCTCGAATTCAACGTTGATAGGGTCAACGGAAGCAATTCGTGCGGCCGAGTTGTTGGGAGGTAACAAGGAGAAGTCAGGACCAAACGAAGTGCAAGCAGCGATGCGGGAGTTGGTGTCGGGATTGTCGACTTGGTCATAGAGGTTGAAGTCGTAGAACATGGTCTGGGTGCACTTTTTGATCTGCTTGAAGTTGGGGTAGACAGACCAGTTGCCCGAGTTTGGCCCGGAAACGATGCATCGCTCAGGGCATACCTCGCGGTAGGCTGGGCTCGAAGGGAATCGGAAACCTGGTTGTTTGGCAGCCATGACTCCATCAGCAGAGAGCAGGAGGCCAAGAGCCCCCATGCCCGCCGTGAACCATGATGAAGCCACCATTGTTGCACAAGGGAATTGGTAGAGACTGTTATTAGGTTAGGTTGAGTCCTAGCTTTTGAGTTCCGGGGATCACTTACATCTAAACGATAGTTCGGTCCAACACAGGCCTTGATGGCCAGAAGAGTAGACGGAACTGATGGACCTTGATCATTCTGAACCAACGGGAACAGCGAAGAAGTGGTCTTTATAGCTTTCTTCGCTCTCCATGTTGGCGGGTTGTCGCCTCGAAGTCATTGAACATGTCGGACCCCTACTCGCCCACTCACTCTCACTCTCCCCGGCGTCCAAGGGACCAAAACTCCAAGGCTCCAGGGCTCTACCCACTGGGATGTAGCATCGGCAAGGGTTGGCACCGCATCGTACGGTCATCCCGAGGCTGACTTGCAAGAGGCGACTGTTGACGGCGACTACTTGCCGAACGATTCGAAGGATATGACTATTCTTCTGCTGATCCGTAGCAAACTATTGCTGCACTAACGTCCAGAAGGATTCCGGAGGGCACCATGAGCGGAAATTGCGAACAATTCTCCATGGAAAGTTGGTGGCTAGAGCCAAAGAGTGTGAAAACTCTGCGGGCCAAGGAGTTCGTTCTTCGGTTGAAAGCATCCGAAGGTGGACGGAACCAGAGGATGTCAACCCTGTAGGGCTGGGTACCTGGAAGTGGCGGAATTACAGAATGCAACGGTGCCGTGAAAGACGTAACCAAGCCATGCGAGGGTCTAAAAGATGGTCCGTTAGGGATCCGCACCTCAATCTCGCATTTTTGGGGAGAGGTGATCAAAGTGGTCAGGGGAGCAGCACTTCTTCCTGCAGGTGGACATCTCATGACATGGATGGACCATCAATCGATCAATCGACTGTTGGTGATGACTGTGGGATTGTCCAATACTGCAACCCAGGTTCATTTATTGAGTCCATAAGGAGGCCATCGCCGAGCAAATCCTTCACCTATTACGTCCAAGGGAAAGAGCACGAGGCTCTGATGACGGTGTGGGAACAACTAGCCCAGTGTCCCAGCCTGGTGAAAATACAGGGCATCGAATACCACGTTGGCGGAGTGGGAGGATTTCGGAATTGCCATTTGGGGTAAAAATGCCGTGGGTGACCTAGGTGATGGGAGAGTGTGGTGGTGGTGAAGGGAGAGTGTGAGGAGGCGTCGTTGATGTTGAGTCCGAGATGTGGAGGAGAGGGAAATCGCGTCGTTTGCGACGAGAGGTGGGAGACACTGTACCCACCCACGTGGATCCAGGCTAGCCTTGTGCACGGAGCAGCCTCGCTAGACTTGACCCAATCAGGCCGCTTTCATCCGTTCCGCTGCCGTTCGGCCTCTCCACTTCCCGTCTTGTACCCGTCACGGCCCGCTACGCCTCGCAGCCGCATGCAGCCTAAAACCTGCTGTGTGGAGCTCTGCACCTAACGGGAAGGTCGTAGCCTTGCTGTTAGTGCTGACAGTGACATTGCCTTCCATGGTTCTTCCGCAAGGGCTGACTCCTCACCCGGAAAATCGGCAACTTAGTCGCTTCCTTGGTCGTCCTTAGGCGCCTCCTTCGTCATTTCTACAATATTTTCTGCGGAGAAAGCTAGCCTCGCCGGCTAGTGAGACTCGGTCACAACTCACAAATGTCGCCTTCCGATGACGGGTCTGGTCAAGAGGCAGATGGATGGATGCAAGCAACGTATGTAGTTGTACTCTGCCTTGCAGGCTCGCTGCAGCTTAGTTTTGGACCCTGAGCCATGTACGTGGGACTGTAACACAGACTGTTATTGTTATGGCCACCGATATTGCCGAATTTTCCGTTGCTTGGCCGCGTTCGATTTCATATCCATTGCATAGGGGTCATAGGGGTCATGAGCCAAGGAAAGAGTTTTCCTCACCTAGTCCGTGGCAGGTAGGTAGCATCGTGAGAATCCTTCGGCTCAACGTCTGAAGGCTCTTGCTTAAGCGATCTGACTAGGTCACTCCATGGCTCTTGGCAAACATGGATAATCCACATAGCAATTTCCGATTTTCTGTTCTTTCACGGCACAGCGGTGAGAGCGGATAACGGTTTATTTTGTATTAGGTGAGGCTTAGTTAAGGTTCTCGGCGTATGCCCTACTATTAAATTATAGTACCATGGGAAAATGTTTTTGCGTTGGTTGAGACTGGCATTGGATTTGTAGGATTATCCAGGGTGGAAAGACGGTGCATTGTGACAGTTTGCGAAAGTCACGAGGAAAACAGGACTACGGTGGGAAGAAATAAAATAAAAAAACAGCTCTTTTGTCATGATGATTACATACATGGCTATATTACATGCATATTGCATAGCGCTACATGTTCCTGCATAAAGGGTAAAGTACCGGCATAAGATGCACAGTCAAGTCATACTACCAAGATCCCATCATGTTCAAGCCAAAAATCCAAACATCCCCACTGCGGCTGCTAAGCACGCCACACCAGCAACGGCCAGTCTCTGGGCGGCATTATCCTCAGGACAGTCGGCCGGACGGTTTGTGCTGGTCAGAGGATCACACAATTTGGCCCTCAACGACGCCGTCATGCTGGCGGCAACGGCCGAGTCCACCTTGACTTGGCAAGGGGTAGCAGTCGGTTCAGGGGATCCCACCACTGCGCAGGTATTGTCTGGCATTTCTTCTTTGACGGGGACAGACTTAGTCTTGCCGGTAATGTTGATTGCAGCTCCGTTCTCCTCGGAACATGTCTTGTCGTTGGCCGTGGCAGCAACGAGATCTACCGCCTGGCCGCCCTCTTTGATGGTGAATGTGATGCTTCGGACTGTTTTGTTGGAATTCACGGGAGTGCCAACACTCGAGAAGTCGGACCAGTCCTCGTTGCAACTGAGATAGTCAAATTCCCAGTCGAGACGCCAGCTCCCCTCGCTCTTGAGGTCGCTGCGGAAGTTGTAGGCAAAGTAGGGCTCCTGGCTGGACCAGTTTGCCCATTGCAGGTTGTCGTGGGAGAAAGAAAAGCCGTTCCCTCCCAAGTCGGACGTGTTCCGTCCCGTGTAGCTGATTGAGGGAACGAGATATTTTGCGAGCTCGCCATTTCGGATGGCAAAGACGAAGGGCATCCATTCGGTGGGCGCATATGTCTCGTTGCGCGGGAAAAGAAGGTCGACCTCGAGGATGCCGGCATCGGCGGCGGTAACAACGGCCCCGAGACTGGCCAAAGACGCCAGGAGGGACCAAGTTGCTTGGGATTGGAAGTGCATGGTTCCCGAAACTGGTGTTGAGCAGGCGGAAAAGGAGCTGGAAAGGGCGGCGGTGGTAATGTAGATGCTTCTCGGAGGGGACCGTGGGCAGCACTGGAGGCGTGTCAGAGAGAAAGCATCATGAGGAGGAAGAAGGGAGGAAACGGTCTGGTGACTGGTAACAGAGCCGAACAAAGAAAGGTCTTGGCAAAGGCGAATCAGATGAACACTCCGAGACACGCTAGGCTACTGTGTTGACGACCCTGACGACACAAACCAATCCCGTCATGTCGCCTGCGCCGTTGGTGACCGCAAGCGCAGAGGGCCGCTTAGCCGGCTTGGCAGAAGAGGCGAAGAAATTCGAAGGATGAAATAGGTAAGGAGTGGCAGCTGCAGCCTTGCAGGGAAAAAGGGTTTGGTAGGTGGGGAATAAGCACAGGCCACGTTCGTCAAGAGCCGAGATGGGTCGGATGTGAAAAGTTGGAGCGGAGATGATCCACTGTGCCTGCCAAGGCTCAACTATAGGCTTGGCGTGGAGGATTTGCATCCTAGCCGGGATGCTCCTTGCTGATTGGTGAGCCGTGTTCCGAAGGACGGGACGTCGGTAACTTTGCTCTTTAC
The DNA here is from genome assembly GCA_009805295.1 of Neurospora sp. FGSC 6877. Lineage (NCBI taxonomy): Eukaryota > Fungi > Ascomycota > Sordariomycetes > Sordariales > Sordariaceae > Neurospora > Neurospora sp. FGSC 6877. The sequence continues at coordinate 86,841 of RAON01000089.1, read as the reverse complement.
ACTACAACCTCACATTGCAACCGCACGATGAAGTACACAGTAACAACACCATCACTGCCTTTCCAACAAACACATGACCACACCGTTCTCCAAAGATATCCACGCTCCCATCCACTACCGTAATTATCAAGTTACATCGGACGCTGCCGAACCATCGCAGGACTCGCAACACCACATTTATCGAAAGATGATGCCAGTATCCATTTCCCATACCACGACACTCATGGGCTCACTAGGTTCCGGCTGACTGTCAGCCTTGCTCTCTTGCCTGCCTGACGGGCTGACTTCCTAAAGAGGCCATCGACTGGTAGCGAGCGAGACCTTTCTCCATAGCAATATCTGGATGCGCGTGGCGAACATCACCGACAATCTCTATGACCTACGGTTCCCACTCAACGTTGCAATGCAGTCAAACTATCGATTGTTGCTCTCGAGCATCTTCCCTTGCCCATTCCGTATGCAGTCAGCCGTGATATCACCGACGGTGGATCACTGTCATCTCTCTGGCAACCTGGTTTTCCCATGGCCTTCGTGAACTTGGGGACTCTGAGAACAGGCCATCGAGAGGCCATGTTGGTCGACACATCCCATTTAGGCATCAAGCAAAAGCAGGCTTCCATGAAGATGGCCCGAGATCGAGTCAATGTGCTTTCCAAAAGGATGTATAAGATGGTGGTTTGGACTTCATCTTGGTGAGTCTCTCTTTTGCTTCAGGACACCGGCCTTTGACTCTCTTTTCACCCGTCCCAACACCATCAGGATGCAGCTGACACGCCTTCAAGTTCTTGCCGCCGGGCTCGTTCCCGGCATGGTCTCTGCTCGGGCCCTCTTCCCCCGTGCCGTTGACTGTGCCTTTGCCACGACTGCTGATGCCGGCGCGACCTGCGAGAGCTTCGCTGCCAGCTGGGGACAGTCTGTTGACGAGCTCAAAAAGTTGAACCCTGGTATCACCTGCCCCAACCTCGACAGCAGCAAGACCTACTGCGTCATCGGCACCGTCACTGCTGATCCTACCCCGTCTTCGTCCTCGTCCTCGAGCACGAGCACCACGCTCAAGACGACGACCACCACGGTTAGCACCACCACTACCAAGGTCTCTACCACTTCTTCCTCGACCTCTACGTCGTCCTCGACTACCGCCGCCCCTGCCCCTAGCAACTCCCCTGCTATGCCCGGGCTGGCGGCGAACTGCGATGGCTTCTACAAGGTAGCTTCTGGCGACTCGTGTGATACCATCGCCTCCAAGAACGGTATCACCACCACCCAGTTCAAGAGCTGGAATAGCGAGATCAATGCTGGTATGCCTGGAACTCTCTAACAATATGTACAATGACCTGTACGAGACCATTACTAACAGATCTCTCATACAGAGTGCAGCAACCTTTGGCTTGACTACTATGTTTGCGTCCACGTGCCCGGCGCGGCTGCCCCGACATCCACCAAGGTCACCAGCACCACCGCTGCCCCGGCTCCGACCAACTCTCCCGCCATGCCCGGTCTGGCTGCCAACTGCGATGGCTTCTACAAGGTAGCATCTGGAGATTCTTGCGACACCATTGCTTCGAAGAACAGCATCACCACAACTCAGTTCAAGAGCTGGAACACCGAGATCAACGCTGGTACGTATCTGTCCTATGATCCAAACCCCTACGGTGCCCATTACTGATACCCCTTAACAGAGTGCTCTAACCTCTGGCTCGGCTACTACGTCTGCGTCCACGTTCCCGGCGCCGTCACCCAAAAACCGACAACCACCACCAAGGCTACCTCCACCAGCACCACCGCTCCCGCCGCGACCAACTCTCCCCAGATGCCCGGTATCGTCGCCAACTGTGACGGTTACCACAAGATTGCCTCCGGCGACCAGTGCGGCACCATCGCTGCCAAGTACGGAATCACCACCGATCAGTTCTTGAGCTATAACAGCTATATCAATGCTCGTACGTTCCATGCCTTCCCCTCTGCCACTTTCGCCCTTGCCACATTCCCCTATTTCCCCTTTCCCTTTTACTTACCCCAACTAACCCACCTCTCCCTAACAGAATGCTCCAACCTCTGGCTCGATTACTACGTCTGCGTCCACGTCTCCGGCAACTCCGGTCCTTCCCCTCAGATGCCCGGAATCGTCAGCAACTGCAAAAAGTTCTACCAGATCAAGAGCGGTGACAGCTGCTGGAGCATTTACTCGGGCGCTGGAATCACGTTTGATCAGTTCAGGAAGTGGAACACCCAGGTCAATGCTGATTGCAGTAACTTGTGGTTGGGGTATTATGTTTGCACTGGTGTTTAAGGAGTTGAGATAATTGGAGTGGGGAAAAAAGGAGGTGGAAGGGATGAGGTGAAGATGATTCGGGGGGGAGGTGAGGGAGAGGCTAGGAGAAGAGATCTGAAGAGATCAAAGGATTAGTACTTAATCCTAATGTTTTTGCGCCGCCCTTGTGACCTTTTGGTTTGTTTTGAAGGTGTCGTGGACAAGTGTTGGGGATTGTTTGAATGGCCGCAAGCTTTCACTGGTGTACCTGTTCATTTCTTTGCATTGGTGATAATGGCCCCCAAATACTGTCAAGCGCACGGAGTTTTTGCAAACTGTCCTATTTTGACGATAACCGCCCCAAATTTTCATCGTGAGGATGGTGCTGTCTCCACTCTCTAGTGTTCGCCGTCTTCGACTACGTCCAAGTTGGTGTTGGTTTTGCTTGTCTGGTGTTGGTGTTGGTAGGATGCGCACCAAGTGGTAACTCCTGTTTTGGTTGACCAGCCCTTTCGGAGGAATGTTTTTCTGAATGGGATATATGGGTTTATGCTTGGTGTGTGTTCTGGAAATACACAGGGATATTGGTCATGGTCGAGTCAATGGAAACAGACTTGCAGGCTAGTCTATGGAAATAGGGGCTTAGCACATCACCTTTGCTGCTTTGGCTTAGCTGAGAAGAAACCAATTGACGGTCGTTACCTCCATATCCTTTGTTCTCATGACATTCGTGGTTTTGCTCCTAATATTCAGGGCTCAGTCGAAAAGATGTGATAGACACTCCAACTGTACAAGCGCCAGTTGACCTCTAGCTCAAAGCCAAACCACTGGACAGACAGTCATATGTGAGTAGATTCCCTCCGTGTCTCATTTACTGTCCTTCAATATTGTCATCGTAGTTTTACATCCCCTTGGATGGATTTCGTCAACTGTCTCTGTGTCATAAGGGCGACAGTCAAACTGCACCTGCTTTGCTTCAAAACCTAACACACACCGCGTCAGTCACCTTCGTTATGTCCGATACAGGAGCAAAAAAAGGACAGAAATCTGAAGTGAAATGAGGATAAAAGGCCATGGGCCAGATTCTTACGACAAAATCTGCCCGTATATTATCCACACCCAGCATTGTACCTTACCTTATCCCAGACGAAGCCAACCACCTTCCCACAGTACCTACCTGTCTTGCCTCAAATATGGCACATCTAAATCATGTCCCAACACCCCTCTGCCCCAATCTACCCCCTTTTTATGTTCCTTTTTGAAACCGAGCGCTCCTTGTTGGAAGCACTCAAAAGTGGTGATATGGAGCCTGGTGTACGCAAAAAGCTCAAAAATGCCTATGCAAAATTCAGAAAATGGGGGATAGAGAACTACAAGTATCTTGCGGACATGGCTGATGATCTAGAAAACAGTGAAGTCCCCAAGCCGAAAAATTATAAGGGGTATCAGATGCTTTTTTGGAACTTTAGGAAGATGTGGCCTAATGTTTGTTTGGGTAAGGCTCAACGGTTTTGCGACAAGAGAACAAGAACAAAAAGAGAGAACATGGATTAGGTAGCTGACACTAAAAGCGTGGACTTAACCAAGTCATGAAGGATCGAGCAAAAGCTAAGGGAGGTCAAGAAACTCCAACCACGGCTGAGGGGGGTTCTGCCACAACTAATGCCTCCCAGCAAAACCCATCCAAGACGGAGCATCCTTCTCTCACCAGTGAGACCACCAACCTCTTCGCGAGATTCAAAAGCCTAGTTATACTTCCCTTCACCAAGTGGTGGGCCGAGGCTCAAGACAAGAAAGAAGGCCCACTGTTGCCCGCACCGAGCTTTGAACAGGCTGTTGAGGGGATTTGCAGCTCCATTTCTCTTTTTCCTGGATGATTGGGAAACGGATATTGCGCCTGATTTGGTGCCGGAAGTGGTACCGCGGGGATCGAGCGGTGGTGCGGGTCATAGTGGGTAAAAGGACCGTAATCGTTTGTTGGTTACGGTACCTAGGCAGCTTTGAGATAGGTAGGTAGGTAAAATGAGGGGGCGAGTGGTCGTAGGAATAAACCGAACATAGTCCAACAACGCTCGCTTTACTTAATAAAGACCGTTGCAACACTGTAATATACCTCGTAATAAGTTGGAAGTATGTCTGGAAGAGTCTATTGAGCATTATTTAAACCTGGAAACGTTTTGAATATCGGTCCACGGGTATAATGAAGGTATATGAATGCGTGTAAGAGTATTCCGAGGGTGTGATGTAGTAGACCGTGAGGTGTCGGTTTATTCTTACGACCGCTCGGCATCCAAGTACTTGAACAGCAAGCAAAGCCATTTCAATGACTTACATGTACATGTTGAACATAATTCTACGCCTGTGAGACTATGCCAGAGGTGTGAAAACGCTGATCATTGCAACTGTTCCGCTAGTCCTACTAATACCAAAATTAACAGTTACCTTACCCAAAATCCGCTGATATTCGCGACCTCGGCCACGATTTCATATCCCAACTATGATGAGAGCGGAGGTGAAGAGTCATTCTCCAAGATGTGCTCTCGTTACTCGTCTTCCCCAGTTTCCGTAGGGAGTTCCGGTGGAGGGCCAGATTTGAAGTTCCACCATCTCTAGCTACTGTCGCTACTCGGAGAAGAGAGCTCCTCCTCAGCGAAGATGATCTCCTTACTCCTTTCCTTTGCCCTTCCAATCACTCTTCTTCCCATAAGCAGTTGCAGAAGAAGAAGAGGCCTCAGCCAACGGCTTCTCATCTTCCTCCTCACTACCCGATTTCTTGCCGTCCTCCTCCTCACTATCCCGCATCTTAAATTTCGGGGACTCCGGAGGCTCACTAACCTCTCCGCGCCTCTTGACTTGCGTGGGACGCTCCACAGATGGTGGGGAACGCTTTTTAGCTTGACTATATGCACTTGCAGAAGAAGAGGAAGCATTTGCAGAAGAGGAAGATGCCTCAGCCAACAGACTCTCGTCCTCCTCCCCACTATCCGACCACTCATCGTCCTCCTCATCACCCAGCATCTTGAATTTCGGAGACTCCGGAGGCTCACTAACCTCTCCGCGCCTCTTGACCTCTGTGGGCTGCTGCAAAAATGATGGGGAGCGTCTTTTCGCCTTCGGGGTCGGAGAGATGTCGAAGGGTGCGAAGATTTCAGCGGGTTCCAAGAGTCTGGCTGACCTTGAGGACTCGGCGGGCTTCAAAATTTCGGGCGGCTTTGGGAATCCGATGTTCTGAGAGACTCCAGCGGGCTTAGAGGATTCGGCGGCCTTTGAGGATTTGGCGGGCATTGGGGATTCCGCGGGCTGCTTGATATCGGAGGATGGGAAGATCTCAGCGGGTTCCAAGAGTCCGGCCGACTTGGGGGACTCGGCGGGCGTGTCCTGAGAAGCTCCAGCAGGCTGAGAGAATCTGGCAGATTGAAAGGTTCTAGGGAAACTTGCGAATCCGGTGGGCCTCCGGAACCCATCCAAGGATTTCAAAGTTGCGAGGGGCTTTGCAAATTCAACAGGCTTTCTCGATTCAGCAGTTTTTGAAGATTCGGCGATAGTTGAGGATTCGGGGGATCTCCATAATTCATCCAAAGATCTCAAATATTCGGGTGATTGTCTAAAATTAGCGGGCTTTCTCGATTCAGCGGTCTTTGAGGATTCGGCGATCGTTAGGGATTCGGGGGGCGCCAAAGATTCGGTGGGCTTTGAGAACCCGGTGTTCTGAGAGATTCTAGGAGGCGGTAAAATTCCAGCAGACTGAAAAAGTTCAGTGAGGCTTGCAAATTTGGCGGACTTCCAGCCTTTCTCGGGGAGCTTTGCGGATTCGGCGGGCTTTCTCGATTCAGTAGTCTTTGAGGATTCGGCGGGCAGAAGCACTCTGGGGGGCTGAAAGAGTCCAGGGATGTTTGCAATTCCGGCGGGTTTTGCGGATTCAGCGGCCTTTGAGGGCCCAGCGGTCGTTGGGGATTTGGCGGGCAGAGGCACTCCGGGGGGCTGGAAGAGTCCAGGGATATTTGCAATTCCGGCGTGCTTCCAGAGAGCGGGGCGATTATAGAGGGCCTTAGCGAGAACGGTCTGGTTCATTTTCTATTTGACCTTTGCGACCTGGCGCCGCTTCAACATTGCGGCAGGCTGAGACTCATCGAGAGTTTTACGCGGAATCCCCAAGCGCGAAGCGGTCCTGAGATCTATTGGCCTTTTGAACGGTTTTTCCCCAGGCTCACGCTTCGTCGTTCTTTCGTTGACCAAGTCTAGGAATTCCATTTTGCTCAGGGGTTCAGGAGGTGGTGGTGCTGGGAGATATTCAGGGCTTATGAATTCCGATACACCATCTACAGTCATAAAAAGCTGTTCTGCTGCATATGGATATCGAGGGCCGGCCTTCTTCTTCCCCTTTCGAGAGTGCATATTCCAGTTGAATCCTAACAGCTTCTTGACGTTTGGGTGTACGTAGTATTCTTCGCTCAAATCTTGGAATTCTTGCTCGCTGAGGTGTTCCAGTGATTTGGCTGCTGCGTAGAATTTCGGGCCTAAAACTTCCGATGGGTCATCTTCCTCCGTGTAGGCTTCGGCGGACTCGTTGGAGGACTCGTCGGAGAACTCATCGGAGGAGTCATCGGTGGATTCGTCAATGGACTCGTCGGCCGGCTTGTCAGTAAACTCTTCGATGGGCTTGTCGGTGGACTCATCGGCGGGCTTGTCGGTAGACTCTTCGATGCGCTTGTCGGTGGACTCTTCGGTGGGCTTGTCATTAGACTGATCAGTGGGCTTATCGGTAGAGTCTCCGGTGCCGGAGGCATTCGGGAGTTCCCGCAAAACCCAGTCATCGTATTTCGGTATCTTGAGTAGCGCTCCGGGAGTGGCAGGGGCGAGCAGTCCGACAACTCCTCCAAAGTCCCAATAGATAATATCGTGAAGCAGCCCGTATAGCCTTCTCAAGCAATCTTCCAGTGCCCAATCCAATTTAGGCGGTTCTGAAGTCTGTTGAACATTGGAATGTTAGGTACACTGCTTGGGATTCGCCCAGTATTGTCTTGTGGCAGAGGTAACATGGAAGGTCATTACGTACGGTCCCTTTCACGTCGAGAAGCCTGAGTGCTAGCGAGAGGTCAGTGTCTGGCTGCCAGAAAAAAGGCCCATAGGCATGTTGTGATATCAGAAAGTTCCTCACCTACGCTCATCTCGCCCAGAGCCAGTGCCAGAAGTGTCCCGACATCCTTTTCTAGATTCGGATGCTCCCAGTCCACGGCCCAATCTTCATCATCGTCTTCTGGATCAAGCTCTTGTCGGTGATAGGCCTTGACCCACCTGCCAAAAAGATCGGAGGCTTGTTCGATAGCAATAAACTCAAGGCGGCGATCCCTCATTATCTCAACCAGTATTTGCACCCTGTGAGCGGCGCGACTAACTCTGTCGGGCGAAGCGAACGAAGGGCCGGACATCTTGAGAGTAATACAAATTCCTTGTATGCAAAACGGAACAAGATAATAAGGTGTGTTGGAAACGGAAGAACACCCATCTGAGTCTGGAGATGGCGACGAGAAGAAAGAAAGCAAAACAACAAACGGAAACGGGAACTGGGACTGTTGGTCCCCTAATCTGTGCAGGCCTAATTCTCTCCGCTTGCCTAATCTTGATATCTGATCGATCATGGAATGGTCTTGCCTGCTTTGGAGGGTCCTCGGCAGCCATGGGGTGGTCAAACCTGCGCACGTTTCCCCCTCAACCTACTCTTTCCTCGCGAAAGGGTCCTTGATCAAGGGAGCACCTTCACTTTGGAAGAGCAAAATCACAACACAGAACCAATGAACGCAAAGGAGTCCCTCAGCCAGCGTGCTTCTGACAATTTGGCCCAGGCAAAGATCTTTGATCCTTCTTTCACCCCCAGGAAAAACACACCTGCTTCTTTCCCCAATCCCAACCCATGATTAGAGATCACCAAATTGCTCTTCCAGGTCTGGATGGGCTGGCTACCTCTTATACCGCAGACTAGACTGAAGGGTTTCAAGCATTTGGGGACGGAGGTTGGAAAGCATCAGGGTCGTCATCTTGAGTCCAATTACCTACGCCTATGCCCTCCGAATGTCCCGATCACAGATCTCGTCAATCTCGCGAGCAGTGTACTACCGGTGGGTCTTCATGTCGAGCAGCCGAATGTCTTCACGCGTGCGCAAATCCCCGAACCATGAACTCAGGCTTCGCGCGCCCGACACGCAGCCAATGTGGGCTTCTTCGAGGTTGCAAAACGATTGTAAAAATTCTAGGAAATTCCTTGTCTCGAAAGGTAAAGAAAGAAATGGCTACAAACCTAATCCTCGTAACCATTTTGGCAACCGGTAGGAAGTCCGTGAGGCTGCGAGTGTCAAGGCCAAGCATGGCGATGTCGAGGTTCAGCCAGACGTAACGCTTCTCGTCACCTTCGGGGATGACTTCAAGCTCGGAGAAGCACTTTTTGTATAGTCCGAGGGAGCGAGCTTCGCGGCATGTGTGCAGCGTTGCTGGTACCGGTGTATTTGAAACAATACGCTTGCAGTATCTCCATTCAGCTCCGTCGGGCAATCTCTTGACATAACAAAGAGTCTGGACGTCGACAATGCGATTGTCCCTGGTATACTTTGTACTTTGGGTAGTGCCTTGTCCAAGGGTTTTCGAATAACCGAAGATCATATCGCAGTCTTGTTTCTTTGGAGATTGTGATACCGAGATGGAGCTTTTTGGACACCTTTCCTGCAGAGAGCAGACCGACTTCCGTCGTCATAACGACCAGGCAGGTCAGCTGTCAGCGTGGCATTAGTGCTGGCGGGAGAATAATCCGATTTGAAGGTCTAGAACATGCATCGAACTAAAGTCAGCAATGCCCAAGTTATTCGGTTGTTACTGGCCTCTCTTAGATGGTTGTTTTGCAGATGTTTCTTGTCGGGATTTGAGATGCCATCACGGCGATGCAAAGTGGGTAGTGTAGAACTGATCGGACCCTTTAAGGAGAGTGATTTCCACTTATAATGGATACTGCGGAGCCATTTCTTCATCAAAATCGGACCATATCAGTTCAATCGGGTATGGTGTAGCGGTAACATCGTTGACTCTCACTTCTCAGAAGTGACTGCTCTCTCAACAGCCCCGGGTTCGACTCCCGGTATCCGAGTCTCAAAAATTTTTTTTTAAAAATTTTTTGCTCGTATCCCATTCGAAAACCTCAAGGCGGCAGTCATGACACGCTGTTCACTTGGTTACCCTTTCTTTTTCTTTTTTTCTTTTTTTTTTTTTTTTKTGGAGATAGTCCTGGATAACAAAGGCAGCTGTGCGAGCATGACTAACAAACAAACTACACGGCATCACCCGCGAGGCTGAGAGGCACGCATAGTTTGTGTAGCAGGAACTTTTCCTCGGTGTAACATGGCTGCAGGAAAAGCGGCGTAGGCGGCTTACAAGGCTTCCTGCTTTTTTGCCCAGTGCTCTCACGGTTGGTCGGCATTCTCCGCGGTAAGATCGGGACCGAAACCTGGAAAAGTAAAGAGTTTGGTTTCAAGTTGAGTGAAGGAGATGAGGCCCAGACCGAGAGCGGCGTCGTGGTGACATCCGACCATGAGTGTCATAACAGAGAGAAGGTGATGGAGTCGCGCGATAGCTTGGGAATGTCGTCAGACCGTAGCTATGAGAACGAGCCAGAGAGATATCTGGCGGTTATTGGGGGAGGTATGGTTGACAAAGGCCTATCGGTGAGCTGGACGGTGTTGAGGTTCATGATGATCTCCTAAGGCTCCTTCGCGACTTCCAGATGCGAGCCACAGAGACGAGTCGAGAGATGACGTGGGACTTGTGCCTGACGCGGGCGGAAAGTACCTGTAGGATATCGGACCATCGGCCGAGTGTTAGATCCTCAGCCGTTGCGGCTGATGTTCGATGGGTCGAAGATTTGGAATGATGCTGTTGTTCATTTCGGCTGCTGGCGGTCGTGAGTGATTGAGGTGAGGAAGAGACGCGAAGCAGCTTGTTGGTTTGACATGCACATGGCGTCGTTGATTTGCAATGGTGGAAATTGTGAAAGTGGAGACTGACTTCGTCGTGAGCTTGTGCAGGTCGGTCCCCATAAAAATTCACGACCCGCCAATGGGGACAGCCTGAGGAGGCTATTCCGTATAAGGTCTAGCTGCCGTCTTGTTTTCTTCAGGGCCGGGGTTGGGCTCCTGGTTGTTGATCAGTTGGCAGTTGGGTCGGGGACGCCGTCGTGGCCGTCACCTTCTTCTTCAGATTTATTACGGCGACTTGCCTTTCCAACCTCCTGAGAGAAGGCAACATTCCAGCATCAACCTTAACGTCAACCCTCGAAATCCTCTCACCAGCGGCAAGGCAAACACGAGCCAAGATACCTATCCTTCCTCGCCGTCTTGGTTCCAGTTCACAGCCGTATCCGATAGAGGTTGACGTTGGGAGGACTGACGATGACTGGCGCAGATGCGCAGTAACCGGATCCTCGCCGCCTGCGCGCATGTCAACATTCCAGTGCTCGATGCGCTGCAATGCATCTGGTGTGCAGACCTTCCATCTGTGTACGACATTCGGCATCGAGTACCGTCAGCCTGTCCAACGTCAACGTTCCATATCCCAACCGGCTCCCAATTCCAGAGGTTCCAGAATGCTCGGCCCGGTCATCAGAGATGATTTAGTTGGTTCCCATGAAGATTAGCCTGAAGCTCAAGATGGCATGGCGCCCAGCCTTAAGTCCCAAGTCCCAACACACTGTGATCTTCTGTCACTTTTCATCTCTTTTTGCAACCTGACAACCTGACCCCGAAACCTTATTTGGACCGCAGCCAACGGGCGGGACGACATTGGCGACATTGGCAGCTGAACAGCACCGCAGAGTCGAAACAACCGTCAGCACTAGCGAGACTCCGGATGCCCACCCTATGACCCGCCCTTGTCAAACAACTTGCTTCTCTCCCACACTGTTTGTCCGTCCGAGAGCGAGCGCTTCACCATCCGAAATCCGAGGTCCTTCGGCATTCTCGATGAGCTATTACTGCTCACTGCCTCAAACCCAGTGCGACGCGACCGATCCCCACGACACAGGTTACTTTTTGTGTCTCCAATGGCGGTATGGGGAGCATCAACAACTCCCCGGCTCCCGGCTTGTTGGGACCGATCCAAGGTTGGTCGCTCAACGCCGGGGAAATGCGAGTTGATGATCCGTCTTACCTCAACCACCCTCGGTAAAGATAGATATGCCTCTAGCATGCTTACCTGGTCTATCCATGCTATATGTTCCGTGCCATAGGGTGTGGAAACGATGGACCGTTAGTGCTCTGCACTTTGCAAGCAGAAGCATGAAGATCACTTCACGCTCCTTTCACTGAGAAGGTCCGTAACAGTAGGTAGGTAAGTATCAATGATCCCACGCCTCAAACGACCCAATTCTTCCAGGCCTGACGATCCTATCAACAAAAGAACAAACGTGTCTGCTGTGCCTGGCCGTCCCTATCTCCCCCACCAAACCCACAGCAGCCAAGCCCCAAACGTCTACATGTCGATACTTAAACCACATCGACTATACCAAGTACATCCGAATACCTCACCCACTCACAAAACTACATATAATCTCGCGTTAACGTTTCCCTGCAGCAAGTAGCGCAGACGTTGCTGCAGCGTAGTATCCGCTCACCCACCGACCCATCCATTACAACACCCAACCCTTCCCTCCTTTATGTACATTCTGCGAGAAACTGCTTAGCGCGCAGATTGCCAGATTGACACTCTGCATTACATGCACACCGGTCTAGCGCCCAGCGTTTTCCTAGCTTCGCCGGGGCTCCAACTGCCTTCCTATTCCGAACTGCCTTTCCCACTCTTACCATGTTACTGACGGTACGGATCCTGCATGTCATGTATGCGTATGCTTACAGCATGGTACAAATAACCAACCCATTAATGACGGCAGCTAGTGTAGTGACCGTGAAATATACCGACTGAACCATCCAAGGGACCAGGCTCCCCAGGTTGGTATTGGCGAGAACTGTTAGGTGCAGTGTAGGCAACGAATTTTATATCATATTACGGTCTCGCGGCTGACTGGACCCCGCTTGCCGTCTCCCCGAGCCGGATGGCTTACACATCCACACCGAGAACTGAGGGGTCCAGGCAGGGTCGGCCCGGTATCATGAGACAATGAGGTAATGTCAGGAGGGGTGAGTAAGTTCAACGGCGAAGCGGATATGGTACTAGAAGAAGACGGAGAGGAAAGAATCAAGCCAGAGGATGTCAAAGAGAAAAAGGGGGAAAAGCAAAACCCTTACTGTTGGTGCAGGCATATCAGGTCTGGGTAGCCCCTAATCCCTACCAACGCCACAAACTCCCAGATATCGGGCCCTTCCACATCCCCAGACGGCAAATCCCCGTTTCAGTCCACAATCTCAAGCCATCGGGCTCCAAGCATGGTGTAGCCATCCCCAGCTTCCCGCCCTTACACAACTTGAAATCCCACCGGTCGGCTATCTGTGTCATACCCCCTTTCTTTGCCTCTCAGCCCAACTCCCATTGTCTTCTCACATATGGCAAGATTGATCATACCACTCTGTAAGCCCAAGGAGAAGAAGCAATGGGCGACGGACAACACGGCTTATTCCGCGGTTCCGGGACCTTCCATGGCGAGTAAAAGGGGTGTGAAGCAAAGTGAAGGGAAGTGAAGTGTCAGCACGGCTTGTCTTGCTTTTCGGTTCTCAGTTCTCGCCTCCTATCGCATCCTAGCCTGCACATCTACCCTAATTCTCAGGCCCTACGTATCAACCAGATGAGACAATCCGGTATGCTGGGCTGGCCAGTCCCTAAGGAGAAGTGCTGATCACCACGGGAGACGAGAGACAGACAATGACAGGTGGCATGACAGACCGGGCGACAAGCAAAAAGCTTGTGACTAAGTACTAGTTCCTGAAGAACCAAATAGAGCGAAAACCTGCGAGCGGACTCATGGCAGGACATTGGCTGGAGTGGATGCTGTAGAGTGGAGAAGGTAGGAGGGTAGGACCGTAGGAGGGTAGGAGCCGAGAGCAAAAGATGGAGATGGCCGAGAGATTGGGGAGAGCAGTCACTCTGTCATCTTGCCACCAGCTTGCCAGAGTGCCTGGCCGGAACGGCTCGCATGTGAGTGAGTAGAGGTAAGCTCGGGGTGTGTGTGGGTGTGGGGGTGTGTGTGTGTGTGTGTGTGTGTGTGTGTGTGTGTGTGTGTGTGTGTGTGTCAATCATATGCTTATGTTTCATCCTCTTTGTCGCGGTTGATCTCTGATAGCTCGTTAGCAAATGTGATGATTCAAGGCGGCCATGGCGTCTGTTTGACGAGTGAGTTCAATGATGTTTGAGATGTTAGGAAATAGCATCTTCCTGGCTTCTTCTTGACTTCGCCTAGCAACATCGACTGGGAAGAGGGGTTGACAACAACTACGAAGTTGGAAAATGGGACAGTTCGTTACGTTGCTGTTCCATCTCCAGCGGCGGGAACGGCGCTTCCCTCAAATTCACCCCTTGTCGCTGTCATCCTTGGTGCTACCACATCCGCAAAGTCTACTCCGACGCCAGACGGACGCCAGACGGTAGGTGAAAAGGTGTCACAGACTGAACGGCCGGCTCTGTAGATCAACCCCGCCACAGCCTACCCGACTTGATTTCCAGGGATTCGGACGTTGGCTGTGTTACGTGACTCACGAGCCCAGCTGCTGAAGAGCGTATCTGTCGAACATTACGTGCAGTGTAGAGGTAGTGTAGTGAGTTCTAGATCACACACTAGCTGAGAAAAACCACAGTGTCAGGTTTGCAAGTCGTTGGGGCACTGTTAAGCCTGGTGGTAGGAAGTCGGAAGTCGGAAGTCCAGGCTGGCGGCAGGGCAGAACGCCGCCACATCATTCATAACTGAAGGCGGCCGCGGTGGTAAGGAAGTGGGAGTTTTTTTTTAGTACAACGAACACTGTAGTCTACGCAAGCAGGGCATGTCTTCCCTCCGCCACAAAGTGAGCTGCGTGCCATCCAAGTTCAATTTGGAGAAGAACTGGACTAGAAGTTTGGAGTGCAAGAGTCTCAGGCAGCCGTCAGGAAGAGCGTGGACCACGGACAGCAGGCCTCGCTTGCCAAACAAGTACCATCACCAACAAGCTGTTAAGAGGGGTAGTAGAGCGATCGATTTCACCACACTGTAGTTTTGGATCACTAACAGAGGTATATCTTGATGAATCCTTGTGCTATGGATGGGGAAGGAGTGTTGGGTGATGTGAGAGGGACGGTGATTCTTTACCTCACGATCGTTGCTCCTTCTTTGGCCAGGTTGCGAAGTCGGGACTGCCCTTGCTTTGCAGCTCGCAGGAGAGCCCAGTTTCTGTGGCTGCGCGAGGGGCGGACGGATCGTACTTACCTGCTGTGTGCGGCGGGTTATCGTGATGTACGACTGACTCCTTTTGGCTGCAGTGGCTGGCTGGTTGGTTGGTGGGTAGCGACCAAAAACTTGAAGGCTCATCCTCGACTCCCGAGCTTTTGCTGGGATTACTTGCTGTCTTTTTGGCACAAAAGAATTCGGCAAGAACCCAACGAGTTGCACACGCATCACACAGTCACTCACAGTGACTGCCAGTGATTGCCACAAGTTAGAAAGCGTAGAGGTTTTGGCTTAGCCCTGCCCGACCGAGAAAGCATCGCTGTTACTAACAACAAGACCTGAACCCAACTTTCTTTTTCGTTCTGGTAGCTCAAGGTTGAGAGCTTGTTTCATCATGCGAACTCAAGACGACCGATGAATGCAAAACCAAAGCAGCGCGCAATCTCAGAAAACTGGTTTAAAATAGTAATAACGAAAGAATACTTTCAGTACAGCGAATGAAAAGAAAAAGAACGCCATCGACGGGGTTGAGTGTCCGGAAAACCGGAGGTCTCCTTGCTAGAAATAACCACCTTGAAGACACCTCTAGAGCTAGGGAGGGGTGTGTACGCTCAGCCTTGTTTCTCCGTCGCGATGAATGGTATACGCTATGCAAGAAGGCAAAGCGATACCAACCGGCCGGTCAGGATCGTGGCTTGGGGTAAATCAAGCACTGGAAAACGGAGTGACCAACGCAAGGCATATCAACCCGTCTTCACAGCCTCCACGTGCCGCAAACATACACCCGACCGCCATCAGCCCGGTTTCCGTCCCTGCAATCTGTTCGAGTCGAGCAAGAGAGACATGTACGATTCTTGGAAAACAAGCGCCAAAAGTATGACTATCGTGCTCTGGCGGACTCTGCCTCACCTTCCTTCCCGCCCGGGGACCAAAACTGACAGCCGCGTTCCCCTCTCAGCCCGGTTTCCCAAACCTGTTTAGCCCCCTGGATCCCAAATCTTCCGCAATCTGTCCATCTCCCGTCTCCGTCCTCTCCACCCCTTCCTCTGCAATCAGCTCTGGAGAATGAAGCGAATGTGTAAAGTGCCCCAAGTTCCTCGTCAATGTGTACTGACATGGAAAACATAGCGACTTGTTGTTTGGCGAAAAAGAAGTAGTAATAAGCCAAGTAACGGAAGACTAAATAAAGATAGCAAAAACCCGGGTATCCTTTGCAAATGCCGCGCGATATTTCATGCCATGAACCAGTACCCTTATCCTTGCCTTTGCCATTTCCGTCTTTAGACCCATTTTGATATCCCTACAAGGAAAAGAAGATAAACACAGCAAGAAACGAAATGAGAAAGACAAGACCAAGAAGGATGTTTTGGAAATGTTCGCTCCATAGATTTGGCGATAGAGAAAGATGGTGAAAAAGAGAAACCGCAAACAACAACAGGGGAAGACTGATATGTGTTCCTTCACCGATTGTCCTGTATCCTCGATCCCTTAGGTTGCTGCCTTATCCTTGACCCAAGCCCCTGCCTGCCTGCCCGATGTGTGTTACCAAATTCGCGATGAAAATCAGTGCAATGAAAGTAATGAAAGGTCCATCATCATTAGCATCGTAGCCATCCATGTGTGCGCATACGCTCGTCCTCCCATAACTCTCCTTTCAGTAAGTGACTGACATCGTCTTGCTTGAGTAAACATCAACCAGCTCGAGACAATGCAAATGCTTTTCTCTATTTATGGTCTTCGTTTGACGTTTCTTCTTGACGACATCACATCATTGGACCATGATACAACGGTTTCGTATCGCATGTCGACGAACCAGATCTCCTTTTCCGGGAGTCTATGTCATATTCATTGTCGAAGATGGCGGAATGCTGGTGGGGTAGTACCCACTAGAGCTGCTTTTGCCCTCAAATCTTCCGCAGCGTTGCTGCGAGTAGTATGAGCTGACTGGTGGATAAAACATACTGGGAAGGCCATTCTCCCCCTCGGGCTTGACTTTTGTCGGATCATAGCCGCTGGACATTGAGGGAACAGTGTTGCTCTCTGCTTCCGTACGACTGTGGGAGAACAGTTCAACCTGTTGATGTCTTGGGTCCGCATGCTCACTCTCATAGATCGTTGCGGGGAAATATTGGTATCCCTTGTGTTCCGTCATCGACTTGGCTTCGTCATGGGACATCATGGGTTCCATGGTAAGCTCATGATGATGCCGTGCTCCATAGCCTCCTCTCGGGTCACCAAATTGCGTGAAGCCGCCAGGGAGCATCGAGCCACCAGAGTGGTAATCGCCTCCAGGCCCGAGGACTGAAGAATAACCGCCGCCAATGCTACCGGCGCCGGAACCCCCTGGCCCGCTGCTAGTGCTCCCTCTCCTCTCATTCTGATAGTGCCCTGGAGACCGGCCGCGGACAATCATCTTAGCTGACTTTCTGTAGGCTACCTTGATGTAATTGTCTGCCCCTCCCTGGCTTCCAACATCAGCCCATAGCTCGACGATGAGGTGGTAGTATTGTTGAGCAGCCCTCCTCTTGCCGTTGTTCGCCGTGGCCTGCTTGAACTGTATACGCTCAAAGGTGTGCTCAGTTGGGAGAGGGCTTTGTTGTTGCCCGTATGGCTGGTGGTCGTATGCTCTGGATGAAGAGAGACTTCCGTCGGGGTTGCTGTACAATCCGCTCAGAGGGTGGTGGGTTTGTTGAGCCGGCTTTGGTAGCAACCGGACTTTCTCGGGCTTGGCAACCGGCCCCTTGTCTCGCTTTGGCGTATGCTGAACCAGCTCGATTGTTTGGTTGTCGCTGTCGGCTACAGCTGCAGAGATAGACATGGCAAAGCCATAGACTGTATATGGCTGTGGCGATCCAGTCTGAACAAATTGGATCTCCGTAGTGGGAAGATTGGGGGTCAAAGAGAAGGAGCAAACACAGGAAAAGTAGTTGCGCCTGTAGCAGGTCCACTGCTCCTCAGCAAGGAAAAATCCCTTGTCAATGATGCCGGTAATCTCCACCTTGATGGGTGTTGCTTGAGGGCCGCCATATGAAAGGACACCGCACTCGACGATGCTGGTAAGGGGGGGTATGTTGGGCTGGGTCTTTGACCCGTATGTGCCGTCCATCCTGTGTGTGTTGTAGGTTGCCGGACTAGGAGTGGGCGATAGTGGATGCCGTCTCGAGGTTATGCCGCCGAAGGATGGGGAGCGTGGAATATGATGGTCTTGCCTTCTGAAGGTTGGTGTCGTGGTTGCGTAGCTGTCTCGAATGCTGAGCTGGGAGCCTGGGTGCGGCAATGCGTTGGATCGAGGGGCATGTGCCATGCCCGAGGCAGAGGTGCTACTAGTCGGCGTGTAAGCCTCGGGAAAGGGGTGGTGTTCCATGGCACGATAGACGGAGGTGGTGCTTAGGGGAAAATGTTTGGTATGGAGGCTCAAAGATGAGGGGAGATGTGACACATACTTAGATCCCAGTCGAGGCCTGACGTCCAGGCTGGTGGAATAAACAGTGGGAGCGGTAGGGAAATAACCGTGGGCGCCTCCCTCAGTGTAGCCAGTTGGTGGAGGGATCGATAGGGGGTTCAGGCTTATGAAGGAAGGCTGAGGCGGCGCCTCGATCGTCGACAGCGACGCGGTATTGTCTGTATAGCTGCTTGAGTGAGAAGAGCGGATGGGTTAGCAACAGGTACCTTGACTGTAGAGCGTCTTGCTTGGGCTAGATTGCCGAGAAGCCAACCACCCCGGACTTGAGGTGTCTGCCTGCCGTGCACCTCGACGGTACAAAGCTCCTGCTTGCCTGACCAGGTGCTTCACGCTGCTTTGCTTGCTCAGACTGGCTGGCTGACTGGCTGACATTCAGTCTTCGCGCACCAGGCCTATCGGGCTGCCAATGCTCGCAGCTTCTCGCAACCTGAACGCTGTGTACTTTGATGCAGAGTTCAGGTTTCCCATGCGAGACACAAGTGCGTCTGTAGGACGGGGCTACGATAGCTCCCACAACTCTCTGGTTGTACTGCCAACACTTGGCGTTGCACGGCTAGCGATGCCGACAGAATCGGAAGCGTGAACACAGCGCCTTGCGGTAGGGCAACTTGCGCAAGTGGATGTAGATCGAATGAGAGCGACAACAATGGCGAGAGCAGTAATCTGGGTACTCTAACTTGCTGATAGGGTGTAAGCTGCGATGAGGCAGATCTAGCACCGAAAGCAAGTACCCATGTTTTTCTCTGTTTTGATCCTATGCCTCGTCTTTCCTGCCCCTAACGACAACGGTTCTTATCGAAGGTGTAACCGTTGACGTGTGATGGATGGCAAGAGTGGCGGGAAGGTAGAGGTATTCGCAAGCTACCTCGCCAGTGGCGGACGGGAAGAAGCCGAAGGAGGCAGAGGAAATTGAGACAGATGAGTGAAAATTGGAAACTGGGTAACGGTAGCAGCCGGCGGTCTTGTTGTGAGGTGAGGTAGGGTAACTGAAAACCGGTAGCTCGTGTAATATGAGATAGCCGTGATGGTAACGGCGTTCGTGACGGGGAGATCGGGGCAGGCGGAGAGACAAGACTAAGAAGTGGGAAAGTGTGTGCGGAGAGCGGACCGCGA
This sequence comes from Neurospora sp. FGSC 6877, assembly GCA_009805295.1. Classification (NCBI taxonomy): domain Eukaryota; kingdom Fungi; phylum Ascomycota; class Sordariomycetes; order Sordariales; family Sordariaceae; genus Neurospora; species Neurospora sp. FGSC 6877. The sequence continues at coordinate 67,671 of RAON01000089.1, read as the reverse complement.
TATGGCTTTTTAACGCTGACAGGAACTTAGTTACCCATTCCTTCGCTCCACTCGCACACTTGGGTTGCGGGAGCTTCAGATTTGCGGTGCCTTTAGTGTGAATGGCAAGGGTAGGAGGCGGGCAAGGGTAGCTGCCCACTGGTGCTGAAGAATGATGGAATAAGGAAAGAGGCCGGGTAGAATGCAGGACAACTACATACCATGCCCGGTATGTTTAACCAATCCGCTGCCCTTGTACAGTCTGTGAAAATGATACTTTGGTGAGGTAAGGTAAGGTACGGAGACGAACCAAAGTTACCTTGACAGACCACCCACTGTCATACTACCACCGTATGATGCAGAAGACGGACAGTGCCAGTGTGGATAATGACACAGAGATGCGATTTAATCCTCCGCTCACGAGGGTGCAGAAAGGAAGAGAAGCAGAGAACGATAGTACACAGCCAATGAATCGAAACGTAAGAAAGCTTGCAGTGTAGTTACTTACCGCATGTCGGCTGTGGTTGGGGGGATGTCGAGACCGTAGTCAAGCTCGGCAGACGGCCCAAAGTCCTGCTAAAAATACAGCGTCAGTCAGATTTCTTTGCGGACTGCCACTTTTAGTTTCATCTGATTCCCTGGGCATGTCATATGCTTCCATTCCTCTCTTGTCCCATGTCTTCCGTCCGACAGCAAGCAGTAGCGAGATGAGGCAAGCAAGCAAGGCGTGATTTAATGAAAAGCCAAAGACGAATTAGTTGTCTGCCGTTTTCAGACAGGGGAGGGTGTTCACTGAGCGGTCCTGATCGGTCCTGCGGGGTACAACATGACAAGACAGCAGTAGCACCGCTAGAAGAAGTTCATGGTGATGTACCCATCAGCTATGTAAGCGGATATGGATGCGGTGCCAGACGACTGGAGGCGCATTGAGCCAAGTGATGATGCCGTTCCTGGACCATAACCATTACCGGGCTATAGGAGCCATCGAGATTGATTGGAGAGCCTAAAAGAAGCCGCAAGAGTAAGTGTTAGCGAATGATCACCACAGTCCCCATGCTATAATGCTACCTGAACGAGTCGCATCGGTGATAGGTGTCGTTCACGAAACAAGGAGGCTGGAAGGGAGATGGCATAACGGGAGCGAGACGTGCCAATGGAAGGGAAAATGGAAAAATTCGAGGCATTTCGAAGACGGGATAGAGTAGGGAAGCAAATCGTCTGGTTCAAAGTGGGAGGCAACATAATGTTTGCTCGCTGAGCTGCACTGTTGTTGCCATGCCTCGTCCAGTCTCATCCCGTCTTGTCCTGTCCTGACATGCTAGGGTGTATGCAAGCAAAGCTTAGGTACATGGTACCAGACAGTGCCCCCAGCCGCGCAACGGCAATAGGGGAGTCAGAGACAAGAAGCAGGCTGACAGGCAGAGAGGATGGTTGATGGGACTGCAAGTACACACATAGTGGTACAAGCAAGTACCGCCTGCCATGCAGAGGTACATCGAGTCCTAAAAAGTGAGCTTGCAGTTGGCCGTCTTTAGCCCGGCCAAACCAGTCGGAACAAGAGCAACACGGGATTCGCTTCGTAGGGTTGCCCCTCAAACGATCGGGATGGAACCCTGCCGTCGTACAAAACGCGTCCAGAGCTGCATCATCTTGTTCCTTTCAACGGATGCTGTGAGGGCGTATCCAGTACAAATCTTCCACCCTTTGCCCGAGAGCGCTTGCCCAAGGCAAAAACTAGAGACGTCTGGAACTTAGAAAAACTCATAGACTGTGAGCCAGGGCATCCGCCAGCCAGCGAGAGGCCGCAAGACTGACCTGGTGGGCCGGACTAATACGAGCTAGAAGAGCGGAATGGAACGCACTGACGGCCGAATATGGAGTCGATGTGCAAGCCTTGTCAAAAAAAAAAAAAAAAAAAAAAAAAAAAAAAAAAAGATCAAGACAAAGCCGGAAAAGGCCGAAGGATGTGAAAATTGTGCAGGAGGTGAGGGATATGATCGTCAAAACTGCCTTTCACTAACCTCTAGGATTGAACATAATTCATTTCTTCTGTCTGTGCCGCCGCTGGCTACAGCAAAGATCCCGTTGTTTTTCTAGCCGCGTATTTGTCGTCGAAAATTCGGCTTATTCGTCTTGATTGCGCTTATACTGATGTCATCACCCTGGCCTCGGTACAGTTGAGTAAGATTTCGCATGCCGTTCAGATATCTGTCGTCTGGTTCGATCGCCGAAGGGTCCAGGTCCAGGGTGCTGCATACGGCCGTAGTGGCCGCAAGAAATCAAGGGTCGGATGGGGATAGGCGGGCAACGCAAAACAATACCATGTCATATCAAGAATTTAAAGGAAAAAGAAACGTGGATTAGATGGAATGCGTATTTACCTTTGAAAGCGGCGGATTCATACGAGGCTCGTGAGTGAGAAAGTTTCGCTAGTGAGTGCCTTCCCTATACGAAGTCCCCTCTCCGGGGAGTAAGTCAGTGAATCTCTTCCGCTACAGCGCCAGTGCTGCCCCAAAAGGTAGTGGAAAAGAGAGGCCATCTCGCGCTCCAATTGGGAGTCAGACCTCCCAGGCGAGTCGTAAGAGGAAAAGTGAGCAAGTTGCTAGTGTCCGGGTAAAAAGCGAATCCAAAGGCCGTGCCTCGATTCCATTGCTTTTCCTCATCCTCTCCCTCCTCTTGTTCTTCCTGTTCTGTTGTTTCTTCATCCTCTTGGTGCTCGACTCAGCAACTCAGAGTGTATTTCTTTCCGATGCGGCTTGCTAAAACTTGGTTGAGGGTTTGATTGGTTGACTGACCTTGATATGCGCCCCTGTCATGCCAAGCGGTCAATCTACACCCCCTGTACAGCGACGAGAAAACAGCGGTTGGTGCTTGCGTCGTTATAACCTAATGAGAGAAAAAAAGGGTCCCGTTAGCATAACTGATCAAGTCGTTGGGCTACTCCACGAAGAGAGGTTCGGTATAAGCTTGTATAGGCAGATATATAAGGATGGAGGGCACAGGCAGGGACGTGGGCAGGGAGCGAGAGGGCAAGCCCGCTGGCACAGAAAGCGACGAATGGACCGGATGGCCCGAGACGTAATCTGAATCTGTAGGCTCGAAGCTCTCTTCCAAATCCATAGAAACTTAATGTTATTGGAGAGAGCTGCAGTCCTCTTTTTCCGACCTCTGCCCCTAGCTCCCCATAGCTGGCTGGATGTCCCGAGTTCTTGGTGGTATCGCAGCGAGGGCTTGGAGCCCGGCCATCACGGACAGCGTTTTAAAAAGGGTGATGCACTAACATGCAAGTCAGAGAAGAAGTGTGTGTGCCTGGTCGGGATCAGTGCTTGTCCTACGTGACCAATGTTCGCTCCGATTGCTCAAAAGTGGTAATATGTGCAGGAAGAGTAGTCGCTGCAGCCGGGAATCACAACCCCGGGTTTATCGGTCCTTCCAAGCAGGGTTCCGGCCAACAACGAGAGAACGGGGTGAAGGGCAAAAAAGAGGGACAGGCTGCGGAAACACATTATCTGTGATCCTCGTCATCTTCAGCTCACCTTGTTCAAAATTCTTTTGTTCCTCAGATTCTGATCTGGTATCTTTGCGAGATGGGTATGTCGGCTGACCGCCAGGTTATGGCTTGCGGAAAATGCGGCACGGTAGAAGAGAGATTTGCCGATGTTTTTGTGAGGATGTGGAAGTCGGAAAAAGAAGTCGCTCTGGAGATTCGCTCGGTGGTGCCGTAGCTGTGGCTAACTTGTTTAGAAACTTTCCTCGACCGTATGTTTCCGAGCGACGATGGCGACCGTGATTTTAGGCTGTTCCCAGCGCGCCTTCACCTGATGAACTAAGGCAATGACGCCGTACAATCTGGTCGAGTGCAGGATCGCGAATAGGTGGCTTTCTAGTGCCCTCGATGGGACCCCGGGTGCGGTGGCTTGAAGAGGATCGTACAGAGGTGGCAAGAAGAGCGAAGGGAGTGCAGGAGTTCGTTCGGAAGTACGTCCAGCACAGCGGTGAGTCGTACAGGCAGTATGTGTGTATCTCCAGGCTAGGGCTCTCAGAACGCCAAAGAGCTCGTAGAGTAAAGGGAAAACCAAAAGATGCAGGACGGGGTGGTCAGAAGGGATAACTATACCTTCTTAAATTCAACCACGAAGAAGATGGGTAGCGCAGGGGTTTGAGACAACGACGATGGGACACATGGATGCGGAGAGAAGTCAAGAGTCCCCGGTCTTTTTAATCTTAAGACAAAGCCTGATGTCCCTCCTTAGACGAGGCGATTAGATGGACCGCGCTTTTGGTTGACATTTCTATGCAGTAGCAGCCAGAGAGTATGATGGCCCGTGGAAGCCCACGTGTGAGTCTGGGTAAAGGGTCCCCCATAAGCCTAGTCCGATGATTGAATCGAAAACATTACGCAAGACTCCAAAGCAGGGGGCCGCTCGAGTCGCAAACCAACACTTCTTGTCTTAACCGATAACTTGATCGTCGACCGGGATGTCAACACAGGTGATGTCCTTTCTACAAAGAAGGCAATACGCATTTCTTGGGCAAACAAGGAAAGGAAGCAAAAATTCACGAAACATATCTGGGTGAGGTGACAGTTGGGTGATGTTGTGATGATGCTGCCTCAAAAGGTCCTGATCTTTTACTTACCCTCATCGTTAACCTTGAAATGTTGAGTGGTATCCGTTGCAATACCGTAAGGACCCGTATTTGCCAGCGATAAATATCCGCAATCTTGAGGTCGAGGTATCAAAAGGTTCCCCGCCAGGGTAAATCGCTTCTCTGCTGGCTTCTTTGGAAATCTCGTCTTCTATGCATCAGGGTATGCACGTATCCTCCCTCCCAGGACTTCTACAATGCGCCACAAACATCTGTTTTGATTTGAAGAGAAACCCGCCGGGCAAGGAGTGATGCCCCAGAGACGGGTAAGTGCAGACGGTTGACAGGCTTTGGGCCATTGAGAGTTGGAATCCTGCCACCCTAATCGGATATCCCAGTCCTTAAGCCCAGTACTGCTTCATCAGAGTAGATTGCTGCAGTAAGTTCGCCTGCGCAGTTCTTTGGCTGACTGCCTGCATCACTCAAAGTCAGGCGTCGGTGATGAAGAGGCAGAAAGGTGAGAACAGGGTCAGGCCAAGGTCCAACCTACAACGGACCAGACATTGTCAGCCAGAGGAAGGGAAATTCCGTATTGCAGTAACGACGTGCCAGCGCAGAGCTGAAGGCCCAGTCCAGAAATGCAGCACGCCTTCAGCTTTCGGCCCTATAGGTTTGACGTGTTCGGCAACGGCCGAACAAAGCTCTTGCAGGGAGACCAAATCAAGGCCATACAGGCTGTCTTACTCGATGGAGCGGGGCCCCTTGTACCGACACGTGAGGTATACAGTCGACGATGTAGTTCCTCTTCGAGACACGGGTCCAAATATGCCTCTTTTCTGTTTCCAAGAACCTCTCGGCCACGATCCCGACGTGGAGCCTCACAGGCAGACTTGGACGGGCACCTCTTTAGACACAGCTGTTGGCGTGGCCCGGGCGATACGTCCGTTGCCGGGATCGTGATGCACGCCATCGAGAGAGCATGCAAACTTCCCGGGGCCCGGCGAGGTAGTGTTCGGTGTCCCATCTCTTTCTTGTCCCCACACACCAAAGACCAAACGAGTAAGGGGATGTTCTGTGGTGGGGAGGTCAGCAGCTGGGCTGAGGGAAGTTTGTTTTGCTCCATGATCCATTGGCTTTGCCCGTTTCAGCACTGGGGTCCAATCATGTCCTACTGTATTGGGACCACCCTTGGTGCCCCATGACTGAAGGTCCAGCGAGACGACGGGCAGGGGGAGACGAATGATCAATCTGGGAGGCACGGACGAAAATACCGCTCGGCCGTTCTTTTCCCCCCTCGCCAAAAGCTTGACTTGGCCGTATCGGTACTATTCTCCTTGTTGCTGCTGCCGCTGCTCATCTGATGGTTGCTCTATCGCGTGGCCAGTATGGACTGATGCTGCCGATCCATGAGAAAAGGGGTGAGTGGACGAAGGGCAGGAGGTCGTTTGTGCAGGTTTCCGTCTTTCTTCGAATAGATGCATGTGTCCAGCCACCAAACCCGAGGCTGGCGCTAGGTTTGCTGGCGTAGAGCGCTCCTATGACTCCATAGCGGAAGGGGGCAAGAGGTTCATCCAATTGTTTCAGATGAGATCTTCTTTCGGCCGTTTCGTTTGCTACCCGGGGGGTTCAGGCAGGTTCGGCCAGCTATTGGCCGAGGACTTGCACAGGATGACAATAGAGGTACTCGGAAGAACTGCTTGTCCTTGGGGAAACAGGCCGTTTTCCTAGCTGATCCGGGGTAATTAGAGTGAGTGGCATGGCTTTGCGTTTCTATTTCGACGATAGCAAATTTCGGATGAGGGTTGTTGTAGTGCATTATATTGGGGTCGTTGAAAACTAACCATACGAAAGCGGGTGATACTTGGCAGACGAAGAGGTTATGGAAACAGGTCTTTTCCTCAATGAAGTACCGGTATCATGACTGCCTCAGCGATCGGTTCGGGCCGCTCAGCGAAACGGCTCAGGTTGTGTTGGCGTCCAGGTTCCGGCTCAAACAAGAAGCGCACAAAGCGAAAGGTTTTGTGAGCGCAGCAGATGTTTGGTCTTCTAGAATGCGCTGAATGCCGGTTTCATGGGCCATTCCACACACCAGCTTTCAGAAACACTGCACCTGAATCTAGCAGAGCAGGCTGGCAGCCTAGCAACAGGGGCAGCAAGGGCAGCAAGGGCAGCAGTACTACACAAAGTCAGCATGGCAGTTAAGCAGTCTGCAAGCCTGCTGGGCGGATGGTTGGAACACAAAAAACGCCCTCGGGGCTTGTTTTTGGCGCACCCCATGTTTTCCCACACCTCTTTCGCTGCAAAAGAGATCTGTGCCATGTGACACATCACTCCCCGGCTTTTGACAACTCCAGGGTCCTTGCGTGGGAAACATGGATTGCAACGACGGTTTGGCAACAATGGTGGTGATGATGGTAATGGTGATATCGATGATGACAGTGGTGATGGGTGGATTTGGTGAAAAGTGCTGCCGAGTTGCACACCATAAAAGTGAAGATATTCGGACTTGACATCTCTAGTCAAGCCCATTGGCAACATGGTCAAACCCACTAGAAAAGATGGGATTAGCGTCAGCGTCAGGCCGGGTTGGGACTGTATAAGGTGTACCTGACTCTGACTGACTGCCCTGGAGACGACGGAGTCTGCTAGCTCTGGCTGTCTCCCCTCTGCAGCGGTGCATCCACTGGAATGTACCTGGTTCTTCTGGTAGGGTGCATGAACACGCCCACATTGGGTAACGGAGATGCCCATTTTTTCTCTTTGAACGTCGCTTGTTCAGTGACCACCACAGTCCACGCCAATGAACCAACCGAATGCAGAGGTCATGACCTGGAGGTAACACATGTCGTGCAGCCACTGCTGCAACGAGATTGTATCGCGTCTAGAGTACCTGGAAAGTCAATTAGAGACGAGTTGGTTCCTTGTTTGTATGAGGCCGAAATTACCCGCTCGGATGCCTACCCTGATGCTCGTCTGAAGAGAGATGGGGAGTTGGGAGAGAGAGAGAGAGGCTCTGGAAGCTGATCGCCCATGCATGTTGATCCGAAAATCCAAACATGCCGTGAGGCGCCATGAACGAAGATGCAGACGAAGATCACCCATCCATGAAGGATGAGAACATGCAAGTCAGCATCCTCCTCCGAGGTGGGCGGTCGAAAGGTGGGAAAGACGAGCTCAGATCCCGTCTGTCTGTCGAGAAATTCTCTCGTCAATCCGGAAGGCATATGTACAGCTGGGAGGTACCTACTACCTCAGGTTCAGAGACTCATAGCTGATAAAACCGGAAGCTGCTAATCCCTCCAACGACTGGCTCATTGAAAGAGAGACGGATAAGGTAAGACTTTGATGAGAGAAGAGAAGCGTCCGTCCATCTTGCTGGATGGTTGAAATGGGACAAGTTCGATCGAAAACCAACGCCAAGCTCCTTCCCTCCATTTGCGGCGACAGGGGACAACAGCACGACCTGCCGACCGAGAGCACCCCCACTCTGGATAATGTCCCCGCTTCTCCTCGCATCCTGAGTGGGCACTACCGCAGCCCATTTCATCTTGGCGTGCTTGGCTCTTTCCCCGCACCGTGACTACTCAAGACCCACTTCGAGAACCTCAACGTCAAACCGGTCGAGGTCTCGGAATCAGAGAGTCATGAAATAGAAGTCGCAGAGTGAACCCATGTCTCCTTCATGGACCCGGTACTTTATTTGGCATGTTTCTAACTGAACACCTCTTTTCTTTTGGATGGACTTGGACCAAGTTACATGGCAAGTGACGGCTTCGTCGTGCTCTTCTCATTCAACACAGTGCCAGCTCCAGGCAGACATAACTCATCCTCAGCTCTGGCTGCGACTGCTCTCTGGCTTTGCAAACTGAATTCGACTTCGACTGACATGGGGATTTTCGAACGGGAAAGAGCGCGGGACAAAACCGAACCATAGGACCTAATCTCTTTCCATCGATCCTGGAGGATCGATACTTACGGAGCTTGCTCCGGGGGGGGAAGGGGCGCTTTCCATCTCTGTTGCGACAAGTTGCAGTCCAGATTCCCAGGATTCGGTTCCGAGGGGAAATAAGGAAGTGCAAGGTGTCGAGGTTTCCTCCCGCCATCACCTCACACTCGGTCACTGCAATCCAGTCCCATTGATTTGGGAGACCCGGACATCGCCCATCGCGACGGACTTGGCGATTCATTCCTGTCAGCACTCAACAGCAGTTTCCACTCCATTCCCATCTCGCCCACGAAATCACTCGCTCCTGTCCCTTACTTCAATCGCACATGACGAGACGACATCATTGGAACCACAGAACTGAGAGCATCGTCAGCTTCCCTCCAGAATATGCACATTTCTTTCGTCCACCACACCTAGCCCGGATGCTGCCGATGCGGATACTCCTTTTACCAGGCCAGCGCAGGAAGTCGCTCCTTGGTCTCATCTTGTCGCACAATTTGTCTCTCTCGGTATTTGCGATGGAACAAATGAGTTTATTGCGAATCCGTGTTACCCTCTTCGTCCCCCAGGCTCCTGCTCGTGATGTATGGGGTGCCAGTGTCACTTGGCCGTTCAGGCCTGCCTGTTCCGAATTCCGTGACTGGCTCAGCAAAGGCAGCCAGCCCCAGGTACAGTCTGGTCGCTGCTCAGGCAGAAAAGAGGCAGGAGAGAGGTATACATCACGCCATTACGATTCCTTAACATTCATGCCCTCAAATCACACCACAAACTGTTAGCAGTTGATGCTGTTTCATTACCGAGACCTTTACCCAGCACGAGATATCGACCGGATCCAATCAGCATTCGTCGCGGCCTTTGTCATCATAACTACTGACAATTCACTGATGCTTTTCCAGGTATCCGTCATGATCTGTCCTCACCGGTCGTAGGTCTCTGTCCAGCCCAGCGGTTGCTTCACCGGCGACGATTGGTTGGTTCACCATTTCCATCTCCAGAGGGTGTGAAGCTGGACCAGGATGTGACGCGATTCTTTGCAGACATTAATGCGCCCGGGCTCTCTCTGTCTCCTCATCGGTGAGTTGAGACGAACCAGAGTATCATCCAGGGCTTGCCGTCTGCCTGCCTGTTGCCCTTAGCGAGCCTTCGGTTCTCCATGTCTGCCTCCGCACTCGTCCGCCTTCATCAGAATCCAGGATCTTTTCCACCTTCTACGATGGACGGCATCTACGGGAGGTCGAGCCCGCCACTGACAATGGCTGACATGCACGGAGCTCGAATCATGAAATTCCACCGGGCATACAGGCATATTGTATGTGCTGTTAGGCACAAACAGTTGCTCCCTCAACACATGCCAGGTAGCTCGGCATATCTGCTAGAGGTACAACGAGTGTGACCCATCTGTGTCCTGGCTATAGGCACTCATGAGCTGCTTGGCCTATCTAGGACAGAGAAGCCGCTTCCCGGTTGGTTCCTGGAGGTTCCTGGGCACCTTCAACAAAACGGTACGAGCAGGTACATAGCCGTCACGGCCGGTACAACACCACGCTATGGTATCAAGTCCATCGGCACAAGTTAGGCCCCAAATGGGTTGGGAAACAGACAGTCTACCCAATGGCTGTCTTAAGTCTGGTTGCAGCAGAATGTGACAAGCTTGGCTAACACGGAGGGCTTATGACGCTGAGAAACCTTTCCATTACCTGACACCCAAACCGAAGGTAAGATGATGAGCCGTGTTCTTGGTGTCAGACGGACGTGTCACGGCCCCTGATTGTTGAGTGCTTAGGCAGTCTGTCCGCGATCAGTCGCCTGAGGATGTTTGAAGATTGTTTGGTCGGATCTCCGGATGTCATTTTCCCAAAGTAAGATGTATTCAATTACACTCCAAGATAGGCCACCTAGCTGTGATGCTGGCATCCTATGCTTCCTTAGCACATTTACTGCCGGTCTCCTAGTTGGTTTCTGTTTCCCGCCTCACAGGCTCTTGATGTAGGCCATAATGCCACATGGTTCTGGTGGCAGTCGGGCAGCACATCGGTTTAACAGGTCCTTTGCGCGTCTTCGATACGGCTAACCAAGCTCGACTCCTAGCAAAGGCCATCGAGCAAGATGGCTTTGCCATCCTTGACAATTCCCATCCTTGGGCCTGTTATTCGGTCGTTGCAGTCGACAAGAACATCATTGGACTTGGCATCGAGGATGACCGGAATCCCCTGCGAATGATCATCAACGGACTACTGATATCATGGGTATCTGAGATTCCAGCCCCATACCCAAGGTGTTGAGAAAGGCAGACATGCGAAAACACAAAAAGGCTTCAGAGCTTACATACGATGCGTTCACTGCACCCTTACCAAACGTGATAGCTTCGGTTGCCTGCCTACTCGAAGGGGCTATAGATTGCCCAATCAACAAACAAGAAGGGTGTAGATGTAACTACGCCGCCTCTCCATAGAAAGCGTCTTCCATTTCCCACCCCAACTCGACTCCGACGTCTGGACAGACACATCCCGACGCTTGGTACGTGCATTCATATCGACATCTCCGTCATGGTCGTTGCAATCGGGCAATCACCGGTCGTTCTTTTCAGCGACTGGCTTGATACGGCAGTAAGGCGTCGAAGCATGAAGCTGTCTGCATTCTCGTCCCGGGCCCTCCTCCCTTCACTCAATTTGGCCATGGACTGGAAAGAATAAGGAGCTTCGTACGAGACCACCCTCCTGGGAGCGGTCACCACATACCCGAACTTGCGCAAGTCGCTGCAGACGGGTATCCTCAGTCCACGACCGCTACAACTACCGAGCCAGGGGCTATCTGTGGTGCTTGGACGCTCTTTGAGGGCACTTCGGGCTAATTTGAGTTTGCCAGAGGTTGCTCAAACATCGCCTTCGTCTCCGAATCTAGGTTTGTTTTTGCTACGACTTCCAAATTCGATCGCTAACCCCTTCCGAATCCGGCCCTTTAGACTTCGGTTTTTGTTCAACTATGCCACGACAGACAGGACCGCATCCTTTTGCCACCGAATGCCCCGCCGAGACGAACCACAGATTGCACCGCCGCAAGCGTCATGCCGTGACCGAAGTGGGCTCCTTCGATCTAGCCCAAGGCGGATAAAGAGGCTATCACAAGAAAGAGCTTGGCAAGGCAGGCTTCCTGGAGGAGCGAAATACCGTCCCCATGATGATCTCAGACCGGCTGGGTGCCTATGTGGCGCATACTCCGAAGCGGGTGAAGTCTTGAGTTGATTTCATGGGCCTGGTGAAGACCCATGAGTCTCCGGCCTCTGCGTCTCTTGCTTGTCTCGAAACCTCACCCGCATTTGCCTGTCCCACAAGCATGTCACTACACGCCTCATATCTCGGCCCGTCAGCTATGTCGCTCAAGACGGTAGATCATGGTTACTCGATGGTATTCCCCACTTAACCCGTGGTAATGTGTGACAGACTTTCAGTTCGAACTTTACGCTTGACACATTAATCGGACGATGATCTGCTTGTCTCATGGGAGGCCGTGGCCTGCTGTCAGGGAACTGCTAGTCTCACCAAAATGGTCTAGGGCGTAACACGGCGCCGATGTGTCTCCGATTATGGCAGAAGTCTTGTGTGGACATGCTGGGGGTTGAATTGGCTGTCTAGGATTGCCCAGGGGCTGGGCGTCAGTTGGCCCATTGTTGTCCACCGTGGATTAGGGTGAGACAAGATTCAGAAACCACCCTGAATTCTTATCATCAAATGAACCAGCAATCTAGCGTTGCCCCGTTTGGCTCGCAAGTCTCGGAATTCGTTAACCACCACCAAGTTGAAGGGACAAACAGCCGATGGTGATGGTTGATAACGTCAGAAAGGCAGGTGAGCAAAGCTGCAATCAGCATATGGCTATGCCTCCAAAGTCCAGACCATCTCTGCCTCCCAATGCATGGACTGTGGAACAATATCAGGTAACGGGATCTTTCGTGATGGCTGGTACCTGCACGGACAGCTTGGATGCTTGCCATGCAGAGATATCTTGGTTGGGGCAGCTTACTCACGATCCCGTCGGAGCGACACCTCCTGATGCCTCGAAACTCACCAAACATGGCACCACGACGACACGGAAGATGGGCAACCCTTCACACCCGATTCGTAAAGAATACTCTTAAGGAGGGAGGATTTCTGGCTTGGAACTAAGAATAGCACCGACAGACGGATGATGAGAGGGGATAGGCGCCTCGTTGTTGATGCATGCGAGGTCCGGACACGAGATCACACTCCGATCAGGGCGCGAACATCCCGGGGCTCTCATAGGCGCTTCGCCGGCATCACCCTCCTGGTCGGTCTTCCAATTTGAAGATACAAAAGGTTGTTTGAATCAGCAAATGCAGAAAAACACCCGGGATCATCTCCATTGCTGGCTATGTCGGATCCGGGATGGAGGCCTTCGGTCTCGATAGCATGATCAGGGGTCTTGCAAGCTGACGATTGAGCTGGCATACGTCGTTCAGTTACTTCACTTGATTGGCAAGCCCGAGATATTTTGGGGTTTCTTTCTCGTCGGACTTTGTTTATGTGAAGCAATAATCACGGACAAATATTCGGCGCAAGACAATCCTCAAATCTGCCCAGGCAAGCCACCCATCTTGAGGCTTATCGAAGGCTTCCGGAAGTCAACCTAATCCCCATTGGAGGGGCCGCGCAAAAGGTAAACAAGAATTCCGAAGATAATGAGGACATCAAGGGTCTTCTTCCGCTGGGGAAACGGATGCGCCAATCTCATTAGATGCTAATGATCCATCTCTCCTGCTTTCTGGTTTCCATAGACGGTTAGCTTCTCAGTCACGTTCCGGATTGTTCTTCGGTCTTTCTGCAAGCTGTAAGGGTACGAGACACTTCAAACCAGCTAGTCGTCCACGGGGTTTATTTTGTGCGAGGGTGGCTTCTAGAAGGCAGGAGGTGAAGCCACCAAACAAAAGCTGGAGAAATGTGGAAGTCGTCAAAACATGCACCCCCTACCTCTACGTTGATGGCGGTGCCAGGGCCCGCGACGGGATGGGTCACCACGGGCACTGGGGCTCCAGCACGGGCCTCAGCACACCCCCATTGCTCGGAAGCATGACCTGCATTTGGGACAGGGTTTGGGCGCCCGGACCTGTTCAGGGCCTTTTCCCACCGGGATTCAACGGGTTGACCACTCAGAGGCATCGGAGGCGCGAGAAGTCTTGGCCTCCGTGTTTGCCTGCCCGTGCCGTTCCTTCACCTTGACTGTTCCTTCTTCTTTCTAGACCTACTCCTTGACCATCATTTATCATCACCTCCAGATCTCGGACTTGAGTGGTTGGATGACGTACCCAAGCTGATCCAGTCAAAATACCTTGCATGCGATGGAAGTTGCCATCCCACACGATACAGTCATTTGCACCATTGCCATCTTACCATCCACGACGGTGATCCATAACCGCCCTGCAGGGCCCCATCTCGTCGTTGCCTGGAGGGCACACATTGGCCAGTCGGTTTGAAGGCAGGCGGCGACGACGACTCATCCGGTCTGCGAGCCTCTCTGCTGACAACAGCATATCTTTAACTTTGCATCGACATCCAACCTCAAGGTACCTCTCTCTACATGTAAAATTACCAGCACAGTTACAGGACAACGACATCAGGCTTGACCTTCTCCAAGTACCAAGCAAGATCAAAACACGTACCGAAGTCACCTCACGGCAGGCAAATCTTCAAAGTCCAGTCGTGATTGACTCTTCTTGTGCCCGGGCCGGGGTCTGAATCAGAAGCTGCGTGTTTCCGACAAAAAAGCTGCACATTGCAGGAGACTACAGCCTCACCACATATCTGTCCCCGTGTTGTCCTCAAGATTCGTTTCTTGGGTCTCGAAGCACAAGAGAAGACCACTTGCAGGGTTACCTAATGCCGAAGAAAAGAGTCCATTTCAAACAATATTCCAAACCGCAGTCAACTGCTCCAGCTTCATTGAGCTCCACCGCTGCGGGCGCCGGCAGCCACAATGGTGCGTTACCTGAACTGCTACACCACCCTCTCTGTGTAGCCCGTCAAACCCATCCATCATCTCATTCCTTTCATCCCTTGCCTTACCCTGATAGCCAGCCCTCCACCCCGGTCTGGCTGTCTAATCCGGTGAATGGGCGGGTGCATGACCCGCAAAGCCATTGTGCCCCTCGAGCCTCGCCCGGTGCCTTTGGCAGAGACTGTTCACACACCGGTGATGGATGCCAAGAGGGCGGGCATAGTGTATCTAGCATGGCTTGTTGTACTAACATACTGGACACTAGGTGAATCAGAAAGCCGTGGTGTCAATCAGCTGCTCGCTGAAATGCGCCGTTTCGGTCTGACCAGTAATAATAATGCTCAAGATGCATTAGATGTTCGGCCGACGGTGCCACCGGTTATCCGGGACATTTTACAGCTACCCGAGACACCGGCGCCTAGGCCGCGTCCGGGTCGGGGTCGGGGTGGACACCGTGTGGATGCCACCGGTAGAAGGCTGCCTCCCGGTCCGGCCCCGCCGCAGAGCTGGCTGAATCGGCCGGCACACGGGATAGTTACCACAGTGCCTCGTCAGTCCGGCTCAGACGGACGAAGGGTAGACCAACACATGCTGCCCGAGTTGTACCTTCCGGCCAGAGGTAGTCTAATTGACTTGACTCTCCGGCAGTTCGCACACAGCTGGGATTTTCAACGAGAGTATTGTCGCTACTATCTTTACCATCTACCTACACATCTCCGCGAAGCACTAGTGGCGTACCTCGGCATTTGGAAGGATCCCGGCCACGTCACTCTAGCAGATCTCAAGGCCATTCTCCTCCCTCCACAAAAGCAAGAAGGCGACGAAGATGAAGACGTCGAGCTGCTAGAAGAGGACTACCTCGACCCCAGCATCGCCAACAAAGACTTCCACCACCTCGACCTCTCCCACTCCATCGGCACCTCCCTCTCCCTCCGCGAACTAACCGACCTGCTCTTCCCTCCCAAACCTTCCACCACCAAAACCCTCACCGCCGCGTCCCTCAAAACCGTCGAACCAAAAGAATCCTGGGAAGACTCTGCCGACGAAGAAGATGAACTTCAAACAGAAACCCCCTCCATCCCCCGCCCCCTCCTCCCTAACCTAACGCACCTCTCCCTATCCCTCCCTCCCAACCCTCTCTCCTCTTCCACATTCACCTCCCCTTCCACCACCCCAGGTAACCACCCCTTGCCCTCCTGGCGCCACCTCTTATCCTTCGCCTCTCACCACCCCACCCTCACCCACCTCTCCCTCGCCAACTGGCCCGAACCAAGTCTCACCCCCAACGCCAAATACGCTATGTTCGTCACCTCCCAGGGGAGGAGGGTGCAATACGGCGGTACCGGCCCCTATAGCCATTCGCTGGATAATGATTGGTCGGAAGCTATTCTGGTGTTGAGAAGACTGAGCAGGGCTTGGTATAGGCTTGAGTGGTTAGACCTAAGAGGGTGTGGGGGGTGGTGGGAGGCGTTGTGGGGGGTTAGTAGGGAGCCGATGGGGGATATGCATTTGGATCATGATGGCGGCGGGAGAGAGGAAACGGGGGGAGAAGGGGATAGAGTGGATTGGAGGGTGGATTGGGGGAAGGTGGAGACTGTTGTGCTTGGTCTTGAGGAGGAAAGGGGGAAGTTTTTGGGAGGGGATGAGGACGTGGTGGAGAAGGGGAAGAGGTTGGAGAGACATGTTAGGGGGTTGAGGAAGGGGAGGGGGAGGTGGTTTGCTGTTTGTTGATGGCCCAAGAACGTATCTTGTACATTAGAAACTGCGTTACGTCTAATCTATATGATTAAATGGAAGTTTGTTTATCAACTCTGTCCTCTGGGATGCAATGTTTCGTCGGCTTAAGAAGGGATCCTTGGATATTCCCATTCTCGGAACGACCTAGTTATGTAAGGTTTAGTACTTACCCCCCTTATTAAACTTACCCATCATACCAGGTAGAATGGAAATATTGGACGGATGTTCATATGAGCGACATCATAGACATGGAGCATGTAGATACGAAGCATACGACGGCGAAAGCAGGATTGACCAGGCAGCGTTTGGTTGCGAGTACAGTCCATTGGCGAGCACCTGCCTTAAAGTCTCGGTTTGCGATTCAGTGAAGTTGGTTGGATGGCACTTCTGCCCACGCTCGCTTTTTTGACAGATAATGATAAGTGAATCGGATGATGGATGCTGTTCATTGTTCGTTTGTTGGTAGGGACACCTGGGATATCCCATCCGTCTAGGCTCAACAGCAATACGGCCATCACAGAAGGTTAATGACCAAGGCTTGGAGTACATTCTGTACTCTGTTTAAAAGAACAGCTTTCCGTTTGCAGTTGAGAACTGCTAGTTGCGGATTTTACATGAATGAATCCAGTGTTTGCGAGCATTGATGATAGCCTTCCTTCCTCCGATCACCAACTGAATTGCACTGTTGGGTCTTTCAAATATTACGTGTTTGTGACTATCCCTTTCCGTCCAGAAAAACATGGATAGTGAGAAAATAGTCCATTCATCACCACTGGCAACGCTCGTCTTTTTCTGCTTTCTTTTTTTTTTTTTTCCTTGGGAGATACCTCGTCTGCGGTCCTTATGTCTTTACCCAGCGCCATTCTGAACGGGAACACTCTGCCATTGCGAGTGAGTGTCTCGCATGTTCCAAAACATCAATGTTAAGTACTATCATAAATGCAGATGGGTAGCTTCCTTTCCCGGACTCTTTTCTCGAACATCCTCATCATGGCAACTAATGTGAAGCATGAAAGAAAAAAACAAAATAAGAGGAGAAGGGAGAAGGCCGAAGAAAAGCCCAAAAAAAAAAAAAAAAAAAAAAAAAARAACTACAAAAAAACATACAACACCAGGGATTCGCTGGTCGTCACCGACCCAACTACTAGTCTGGCCCTCACTGGCTTATCTATGGGAGAGCGGACGGGATCCCGAGTTTTCCAGTGGGTATGGTCGTATGTGCTTGACTCAAGCAAGCAAGTGCATCATATGTGAACCTACGTGAGTGGAGACACCCATGATCTACAAGTAGATCAGGTGGAAAAATAAAAAAGCAGTAACATAAAGAGAGAATGACGATACGAATGAAGACCATGGATATGGTAGCTTATCTATCGGAGTCGGAAGGATATGAACCGGGTCTTTTAATCACGTGGTAGGGTCAAAAAACTGAACAACAACCTCCCGTATCCATATCGGTCAGACGGAGGCATTACGGTGAGTGGGGAGCCAGCGCTAAAAAGATTAATATAATTAGGCGGATTACGAGAAAAGTTGACCGTCCTGACACTGCGGCTAGGTCTTTTACACGGGTAACACCAAGATTGCACCAGTTATGTGTATGCAGTTAGTCGCCGAGTCTGATGAGAGCGTGGCAAGGGAATCTCTCGCTCTTGTCTTGTTGGATCGCGGTTTGGTGATCCACTACGACAAACTGATCACGATGGACCTCCTTCATGTACCTGCCTTAACCTATCTTCTTCATCTGCCTGTATTAGCCCACCTCTTCCCTTCCATCCTGGCATATCATAACCATGGTGGTTGGCTTGCAACACACTGCCGGCGCAGCCGCCAACACCTTTATAGACGAGCCGATTGGCCGAGAGAGCTGCATGCCAGGACTGCGAAACAAGGTGACGGCGGCGTTGAGAGCGACAAGCTAACCACAGCTCTAGGATCAGAAGACGGCAGCTAGGGTGGGATGGCTTTAAGCCTGGGTGAGGGCCCGTGTCAGCACCCCCGCCCCCTGGCATACTTGCATGGGGCTTGGCTCGAAATGAGGCTGGAAGCCTTGATATCAAAACAAACGCTACCCGAAGTGAACCCTCTGGTTGCCTTTTTGGCATGTCCTCCATTGCAGCATCAAAGCTGCATTTGATCCTTGAAAGACGAAAATTGATGTGGCACGCTGACATCAGGCTTGATGTAAAGGACGTCGCCAATCCAACGAGAAAGAAGAGAATGTGTTGCGCCTTTCTGAGGCAGTGAAATAAGCTTTTGATAGCCGCCATTGTCTGGCTTTGGTGAGCATTGGCAGTGAAAATGAGGAGAAGGAGTAGTCGGGACCAACGCCGAATGACTTTGCGAGGCTGTCAGTCTCTCGTGTCCTGGCGCTTGAATTCACTGCACGCAATAACCAGACGATGCTCCAATAGGCCGCAGTACCTGGTTGGGATTGAATCCAGTTGATTGATTCGATCCCGCAGTTTGTACATACAGGCCAGCTGACGAGGTGCCATGATAATAGATGAGGGAAGATAGAGAGAGGAAGAGCAAGTTAGAGGAAGAGCAAGTTAGAGGAAGAGGGAGGAAGAAGATAGGGGGTTGAAGGCAGGGGATGCAAGGGTAAGGTTCGGGAGGCTTGGAGCGGACAGGTGCCGTAGGGGGTTACCCTTTTATCTCTTCCAGTCTTTGGGAGCTCGAAGGAGACGGATAGAGACATAAGAATAGACGGAGAGAGACAGAAAAGAGGTCCTCCTTTGGGCCACTGCCCTCGCCGTGAGCATGACGAGGGCTGTGGATCAGGGCCTTGGGGAGAGTGTCCATTCTTGCTCCTCATCTAACAAGGTACCTCACCCGAAATTGAAACCCAAGCCCCTTTCGCCGGGACTCTCCGTAGAACCACTCAAAATGAGACAAAACTTGCGCCTAATGTCAATCTTCGTTGGCTTCCCAGAGCCCTGTCGACTCGTGCCACCCAAACACGATTACTAAAACACCCCTCATTCCCCCACATGCGGCTCAACAGCTAGGCCGGGTTCTCACACACCTGATGACCGACATCATCTCTCCTATTTTCCCAGTTTTGTGTCGTTTGTTCCACCCCAGACTTTCACCGAACATGTCAGGCCTGGAAGTCCTCAGCGTCGCCTCCAGCATCATCTCAATCGTCGACGCAGTCTCAAAAGTCATCAGCGCGTGCCAAGACAACTACGGCTTCCCCGACGCCGTTAGGGACGCCTACACTCGCTTACCATTGGTGGTAGACATTGCTATCGGAAGGAGAGTGTGGAAAAGTGGAAGAAGAGGCAAGGGCACTCGAGTTGTAGCTTTATGCCAACCAAAAAACCAAAGGGACAGTGGTCCGTGGGCAATTAGACTCACACTTGCAGGAATAAAAGAAGGCATCATCAGGTTTTCCGGAGAGGCAAAAAGGCCCAAAGGTAAGGTATGCAGGTACGGGCCTCGACGAAATACCAGGAATGCGGGACTTGCATGCTTCATGTCCGCAGAACGACCGACACTGCCCTCACACGGGTGCATATCAGTACGGAATTAATCTCTCGGAGATGGTTTCGGAGACGAAGAATGAATTGACCAAGATTCTGGAGGAGTAGGTAGTCATACCTCTGATACACAGCCCCGGAGGAGGTTCTCCTGCCGATTGGGAGTCAGAGAACACTCGAAGAATTCTGGCTTTGCACCATGACTTCGATAATGCAAGATAAGTTTGCGTCTCGAAAACAAGATCAAGTGTCCACAGGCTCGGTCAACTGGCAAAAAGGCCGTAAGTGTCATATTGCTAAATCCAATTTGGGCCATCCTGCATCGGACAAAACTACATCTAGGTTATCTCTTGCCTTGATTCCCCGAGCCTCAGCTGGCGTCTATAGCCAAAACAACTCGTCCTCTTCCATCTTCTCAAGCCGTTCCTCCATCGTCAGTACCAGAAGTTTCTGCTCAACCCCGAGCCCCAAGGTCCGAACTTCTGCCAAAACAACTCGTCCTCTTCCATCTTCTCAAGCCGTTCCTCCATCGTCAGTACCAGAAGTTTCTGCTCAACCCCGAGCCCCAAGGTCCGAACTTCTTATTCTCAGATTGAGGCACGTACCCAGGGCCGCAAGCTTCGACCACGCGACGCGCGCTCTCATCCATAGCTTTTCCCAGCCATCCGCTAGACTTAGTGATGCGCTTGGCGTAGAGGTTGTGGAGCGCAGGCAGGTAAACGACATCGTTGACGCAATACTGTAGCGTTTTGGCGTCCAGAGGGCGGCGGGAGAAGATATCGTTCCCTCATCTTTAGAGCTTCAGTTACCTCTAGGCTATGTAACACTCTCCATCCTACACGTTGTAGGCGAATCGGATAACAACATGGACGGCGAACCACGAGTCCAAGACAAAGACGGCAACACGATTTTTTTTACAAACAACAGCCTTAGAGCTACAGTGGTTATGAACTTCGCCAATATACACTGTACTCCTACTCCCATATGTTTCCGAGCGCTTCTCTTTCAGAGACGACCCATGTGGGACGTTGACAGGCCGCGGCTGCTCGGAGGAAAAAAATGCTTTAGATGGGGAAACGTGGTATTGTTTAATCTTACCCCTGGTAAGTAAAGCGGTGGCGAGTAGCTACCTACCTCTGGCAGAGTTCCCATGGTTGACAAGCATCTAGGATACCTACCTACCTCTATGTCTTGTTCTCGACCAGTGCTTGATATGTGGTTGAGTCCGGCGGATGTTTCAGTCATGTGCACCAAAAACGATCCAGACTCTCGTCTGTCCTCAGGCTAATGCCGCTTTTCCGTGTTCTTGGGTGTGATTAACATGAGAAGCGGAAGACGGAAACCAATCTCCTTTCCAAGGGTCACGAACTCCGCGAGTGTTCCCCGAGTCATACCTCACCGAGTGATGCTAAACACACCTTCCTCATACAGCCCAAGCTGTTCTCTCTCCGATACCAGATGTCTGGTCTGCCCGTTTCTACCTAGCCAAGCTCAAGAGCATTGGTGAATCTGGTGATTGGTAAAGACACACACAGGGAGTCTTGATACATGCAGAGTTGCTCAAGTATAAACCATGACTTGGTACTGTTCCCCCAGAAACTCAAGCTTTGTGTATGCCAGTTCTTTTACCTTGTTGTTGCAGACTGGGTCACACTCATGAGATGACCGTCTTGCAGCTTCTAGCGCTTTTTGCGCAGATTTTCTGTCTATTCTCCCCCCAAGTGGCAGTGGCTCAGTACCTCCAAGACTACACCACGGATACCACCAAACCTGGACATTACCTCTAGTCAGTTAACCCATTTCCCTCTTCTCTTCAGACTTCTCCATGTTGCTAACTTGGAACAAGCAAGGCTCCCCGGAACTCTCCACGCCCTGGCGGCCCTGGCGTCCAATCCATGTGTTGGATGTTTACCATTGCTAATCTCATGGTTACTTACAAAGTCGGCCTTATTCAACCGTCGCATTTTGGAAGGTTGTTAACATTCAGCCCTACACGGTGGTCCTGATTTACAACTGTCACTACATGGTGGAGATATGCAAGAATGCCGAAAACTTTGCGGCCACACCACGAGGGCAAAACCTCCACCCCGTCAGCGGTCTTCCAAACGATGTGTACGGCTATGATTTGGATACAGGTGAATGGGAGAAGGGGCCTGGACAGCCGTCATCTCACCAGGATGCTCATCGCGAGCAATCATGTCCCACCGGTTGGAAAGATACCCACCCCTGTCCGGAAACTGATCAAAAGAAGCCTTGGCGAAATGATGGCGAGTGGTTCACAACCGCAAAAGAGCCAAACACAGACATCAATGAACTGGCAAACAAGAAAGATGCAAACGGAAAGGTGATCGCTTACAGCAAAATTAAATACACTTGTGATGAGTTCCCACCGGCTTCATGATATGTAAAAACCCGTTTCGATAAATGATGATTCGTTCCACCTAATGACGATTTTGATACCTGCCTGTAGAGTTGAGGGTGGAAGCGGCGCCTCGTACAACAACCCTGCCCAAACCCGGTGTGCCGCGCTTTCTTGTTCGAAGAGCAACGGACTGAAACAGATTAAAGCGGAACAAAATTGTGAGACCCATTACGATCCTTTCCATTCTTCAACTTTTGATCTAGAATGGTTCAACCTGTTGCTAACCTCTCTGATTGATAGGGCAAGGACTGATTCACGGGCTACTTCGACTTGAGCTCATGCGCTTAGCCTTAGCCGAGGACCTTGCCGACTACAAGGACAACACGAAGAGAGCGATTTTCCTTTTCAAATTTCAACCCGAGAACAGAGGGAACGATGGCGTAGCTGCTCGCATCTTTACTTACAAGGATTATAACACGCCTACTCAGATCAAGGCCAACGAAAGGCAAACGAAGCAGGTGAAACGCTCACTAGGAGGCAATGATACCTCTCTTTTTCGCCGATCCTTCACGCCTGCCGAGCGTGAGGCGCACATCAAGGCGGGCAGAGCGTACGAATATGTGGTACATGCCAATCTGAGTCATGTAGAGGTATGTTGACCGGCCACACGATCCATGTTCACTTCATTCAACCGGCAGCACGGGTCAACTGACTGTTAACACCTCTAGGTCGCCGAGTCTGATCTGTTAGGTCAAACGATGCCTGGCATGTCGAGTGTGGAAAGCTTCACACGCTGGGACCAGGAGAATGCAGTGGCCAAAGAGCAAGCAAGACGGAACCAAAACGTGACGCTTCCCAGGACGCTACCAGAGAAAATCGCTCCTCGGCGACGAATGTTCCTGAGCATCACGTTACACCGCTGCTCAAAAGATCGACAGCCAAAGAGCTTCAAGTCGCACGAAATATCGTGAAAAAGGCACTTGCCGACTCGGCGAGACTGAACAAAGCACGTGTGGCTCAGCCCCTCCGCAACAACTATGGCTTGAAGCCCGGGACTGTTGTGGGTGGAGGTGAAAGTCCAGGTCAGCAAAGGATTGCATCCATCAAGCAGGATGTACCGCCGCTTTTGGATATCACGGATGAGATCGCGGCAGCGGCAGCGCTTGTGGCTGAGGCCGATTTGGTGGGTGGATGGAAGAATGTCACGAAGCGTGCGGCTACGGCAAGCACCGGGACATATTGGATGCAAAGGTATGTCTTCCTGTTTGATGGAACACTACTATCAACTCCATTCAACAATGCAAAGGACGGGTTTGCTTACATCCTTCGCAACGTCGTAGTCTTGATCGCAAAGGCACAGTGCCTTGGGGAGATGAACCCAACTACGTGAGTTGTCCAGATTGCCCGTCCGGATTTTTAAGATACCTAGTTCATCCGCTA
This sequence comes from Neurospora sp. FGSC 6877, assembly GCA_009805295.1. Classification (NCBI taxonomy): domain Eukaryota; kingdom Fungi; phylum Ascomycota; class Sordariomycetes; order Sordariales; family Sordariaceae; genus Neurospora; species Neurospora sp. FGSC 6877. Next base: position 44,126 of record RAON01000089.1, on the reverse strand, counting down.
ACCAAATTGCGCAGGCTATCTTCAGAAATGTGCTCGACTATGGAGCTGTGGGAGATGGTATTACGGTAGGTTCGATGCGCTGAACGAGCAGCCCAACCCATCCCACATACACACATCCGCCACCCCTCACCCCGCCTTGTTGTATTGACTGTCTGCTGGTTCGTGTGCCTGTGATCATACTGACTTATAACTTCCTCGTCGGTACGCAGGATGACACAAAAGCCATAAACAGGGCCATGGGGACAAACAGCACCCGATGTGGCAAAGGATGCAATGGGTCCACCACCAAGAACGCCATCTTATATTTCCCCCCGGCACCTACCTTGTATCCTCGACCATACCCCTGCCCTTCGGAACACAGGTTATCGGTGATGCTAACAACCGGCCGACCATTGTCGCTGCTCCGAGCTTTGTTGGTCTAGGTGTCTTGTCCACGGATGAGTATACTGGGGACGAAGGGGAAGGCATTGATGGCGGTGACCCTGAGTATGTTGATATCCTTTTTCCTTTCTTACACTTGCAGAACAGTCCATGCTTCCTGCTGTCTCAGTCCTCATAACTACCCCCTATTTGTTTTCCATGTTTCCTTCGAGAACATGCGTGACTGACTCCAGCTGACCTTTCAGATACTATGTCAACACCGCCAATTTCTACCGTCAAATTCGAAATATCGTGATAGACATCCAAAAGGTCACCTCAGGAACCTTGGTTACCTGTCTCCACTACCAAGTCGCTCAAGCCACAAGCCTTCAGGACGTCGAGTTGAGAGCAGCACCTGGCTCGTCCCAGATAGGGCTTTACGCGGAGAATGGCAGCGGTGGAGGCATTTCCGATGTCACTTTTACCGGAGGTGGAATCGGTCTCAAAGGCGGCGAGCAGCAGTTCACGGCGCAACGCCTCAAGTTCAATGGATACACAGTGGGAATCCAAGTCATCTGGGACTGGGGATGGGTATGGAAGTCCATTACCATGAACAATGTGAAGACGGGATTTAAGCTCGTCGGAAATGGTGGCGTTGGCAACAGTGAGTGTCCCCCTCTTATTACCCGGCCCCATCATACTAATTCCCATTTTGCCTGTAGTCGGCTCTGTCTCAATCATGGACTCGTCGTTTACCAATGTCGAGACTGTTGTCATCGTCAATCCCATAACAGCAACTCCGGGCAAGGGAAGCACTGGGATCGCACTTGACAACATTGTCCTCTCGGGTGTCTCCGTTGCTGTTGCCGACACGACTGGGGCCACGCTCCTGGCTCCTTCGCCTGTGATTGACCAATGGGTCGTTGGACCTGTCTATGAAGGATCGACGACTACTCGTTCTTTCTCCATGGGTGGGAAAGTTGGAAACTATCGAAGGCACTCGACACTTTTGGATTCCCAAGGCAACTACTTTGAACGCCCTAAGCCTCAGTACGAGGATCAAGCAACTTCCATGTTTCTGCATACAAAGGACCTCGGATGTAAAGGTGATGGCTCTACCGACGACACAGCGGCGTTCCAGGCGGCGCTCTACGCAAGTTTGGGCAAGATCCTCTTCGTCGACGCCGGATCATATATTCTCACCTCGACCGTCACTATTCCTCCTGGAGCCAAGATCGTGGGTGAAGCATGGTCGCAGTTAGTTGCGTCGGGCTCATATTTCTCCGATGCCAGGTACGTTAGAGCTCCTTCTCTCATCTTTCGTTAATCCCAACGCTGATCCATGTCTGTCTCAACTGTAGCAATCCCAAGGTCATGATCAAGGTTGGAAATGTTGGAGACATTGGCAACGTGGAAATGCAAGACCTCCTATTTACGACACGCGGTGCAACAGCCGGTCTGATTGTCATCCAATGAAACATCCAAGCTGCTACACAGGGTTCCGCCGGGCTCTGGGACTGCCACGTCCGCATCGGAGGTGCGACCGGGACGAAGTTGACACCCGCGGAGTGTCCTCCCATCACTAGCGGTGTCAATGCAGGCTGCTCTGCTGCTAGTCTGATGATGCACCTTACGTCCTCGGCGTCCGGTTACTTCGAAAACATGTGGCTTTGGGGAGCCGACCACATGATTGAGTAAGTTGTACTCCAATGTTCCCCGGGCAGGAAGAAGAGTAAAGGTCTGGTACCACCTCTTGTAACTGATTGGACTAACAACTGCCTATCTGCTTCTAGTGACCCTGATCTTGTCAGCGGAAACAATAGCATGGTGCAAACGTCCATCTATGTTGCCCGTGGCTTTTTGATTGAGAGTACAAAGCCCACTTGGTATGGAAGCTTTCCCATCTTCTCCTTCCATCACAGCCAGCAAAACTGACCTCATTACTGGACTTTAGGCTTTAAAGTACTGCGTCTGAGCACGCAGTGTTCTACCAGTACAATTTCCACTCGGCAGCGAACATATTCGCTGGTATGCTGCAGACCGAATCGCCGTACTTCCAACCAACCCCGCCACCACCAGCTCCTTTCGCTGCTGTTGTTGGCCTTTTGCCGGGGGACCCGGATTATACATGTGCTGCCGGAAATGAGTTCAATGGCTGTGATCAATCCTGGTCCGTGGTCATGACAGGTTCGGCAAACATCTTTGTTGCTGGTGCAGACATCTACACTGTAAGTGCCGTGGTCATAACCCAGGGACAGTGACAACCATCTTCGTTTGCACGGTTGCTCCTTGCTTCTACATTTTTTGCTAACGACCGTCTCAACAACAGTGGTTCTCGACATATGCGCAGACCTGCATCGATCTGCAGCTATGTCAAAAGGCGCTTATGCTTCTCAAAGACAACTTGGCCAACGTTCGCTTCCAAATCTTGGTTACCATCGGTGCCAAGTACATGGCTGTCATGGACGGCAAAGGCATTCCGGCCATCGACAACCTCAACGTTGACACGCACCCCAGTTGGTCTCAAGTTAGCATTCTCGACGTTGGCAGTAACGGCACCACCAGATTTGATGAGGCTATTTGGATCAACCCCGCGATCTGGGACATGGATGAGCCGAAATTCACTTGCTCTCCTCCGTGCAATGTCAAGTTGCCACCATGGAAAGGTGCAACCAGTACTGTCCAGTATCCGCTGATTACCGTCAGCCAAGGAACCTGGACAAGCACCATCACCCAGGCGCCCTTGACCATTACAGAATGGGTGCTTGAGCCGGTAACGATAACTCGGGATGCCGCCGCCGTGAACAAGAACAAACGTGATGCTGGCGTGGAGATATGGCCCGTTCCGGCAACAACACCTTTCTGGCCTGCTATTCTTTACAGGGGTGACGACGGGCAGATATCAACAACATCTGCCACTGGTACCTTTCCCAAGCCTGCGGCAACGCCACTTTCCGGAAGCTGGCCCAAAAAAGCTGTCCGAGCAGTTTGGGGTTGGCCCGAGAACCCATTGGTGGATGAATGCGATTTCTACGACTTCGGCTGTGTCCCCAAGCCATGGTTCGGGGGTACTGTAGGAGATCCAGGCGGTGATGACTTCTATGATGACGAGAATGCCGCGGAACTGCGGACAATCTGTCCTGAAGAAACGTCCACATCTTCCACTCCTTCAAAGCCAACACCAACCAAGATCAGTCCCACGGTAGCCGTGCCCATTCCTGCCCCTGTCTACCAGCAAGGCGACGCGCGGTTGAACACGAAAAAATGCTTCAAGGGCGAACAGACCGAGGGGGTTCGGATGCGCAACGCTACGACCAGATTCTGCGACGATATCGCGCGCATGGACCTTATAGCGGGATTCGAGTACGAGAAAGAGTATCCGTTTGAGTATAACGGTGGCGTTGGTTACGTTGCTATCACCGTGTCGCTTGAGATAAAGCCCAAGTGCAGCTTCAACTACTCCAAAAGCCTATGCCAAAGGTACTTGTCCGTGCCAACGGATAGTTGTGATTGTAATGGAGTTAATGGGAAGCAAGGAGGTTCAGTGGAGAATAATTGCTATAAGTGGAGGGTTGACCCTAACCGTCGGTTCTGTTGGAAAGGAGACAAGAGTGTTGTATGCCAGTAGAGGGTTAGGTAGTAGTGTTGAGAATTTCACTACATAACTCTCACAGATTGGGTTTATGTTAGCCACCGCTTGTACATATATTGACGGCTTGTCCTCCACGAACAAGCTTCCTTACACTTTTTCTCAACAATGTTTACTTTTGTCTTCCTTCCTTTCTTGCTCGCTCCCTCTCTCTCTTGCTCATCCGTTCGTCAGTCGCGGGCAGAATCAACAAGCAGCGTTATCAACTTAAGTCCTGATCGAGAGTCTTCGGCCCTTGGTACAATACTGCATTCCATATTAAGCTATAGACTATTAGTAGGGTAAAGCAAGTTATATTTTAAAAGGTACATTTTTAGGTGGCAATTGGTAGACTTCTGGGATGATCACCCATATGGTCTTGTGAACAAATGAGCAGCCATGATGGTTTGTAGAGGCAGCTGTTCTTGGAACGGGAAACGTAACTAGCTTTTACGTCGAAAAGGAAGAAGAAAAGGACCAAGGTATATAAGATAATAAATGAGCCTTCATGAAATGCGTCGGAAAGCGCTCATCATCAACGCCTAAGATCCTGGATCCGAGTGACCATATGTATTTTAAACGTTTATTAATATCAAACGAAGCCATCATTGCCAGCAACTGATAAGAGATCGACCCATAGATACCGATAAGGGATTTTTATCGATAAGGATGCCAGCGTGATAAGATGCACCCGATAAGATAAGTAGTCCACTAAACCACCAAAAAAATGGATCGTGACCATACACAAAAAAACATACAGCACCTGGGATTCGCTGGTCGTCACCGACCCAACTACTAGTCAGGCGATTGGTGGCTTATCTATGGGAGAGCAGACGGGATCCCGAGTTTTCCACCATCTATGGCCGTATGTGTTTGTTATGTCCATTATTCCAGCTTATGTACCTAACTTTACGCTAAAACGTCGTGGCCGTGATCGTCGGTGGGTGTTTGGCCGGGTCTCCGCCATTGTCGTATGAAACCTTGACTTCTATTCTATATTCAATCAAACAAGGCCGGATGGCACGGAACCGGCCCTTGCCCGTCTATGGCTTTCTGACGAATACTTCATTATTTGCTAGACCGCCGGGTTGACGACGTCGGTACCGACCGGACTGTTAAAACCATGTTAAGAATTATGTGTAAAATAGATGGACTGGATCCTGCTTGGGGTACCAGGAGGGCCGGGCCTTTTGAAATAGTATTAACTCCACAGAATTACTGCCGAAAAAGTTATCATAGGTTATATGTGATGACATATGACATCCAGGAGACCTTCACTTATGAAAGTCGAAAGCGAGAGACCCCAGTTAGACCTCGACTTTCAGATTCAACGGTTACCAGATTCCAGAATTAGGGTTCGGCAACAACAGTCGTCGGCATAATGAATGACTCGACGTTGGGAAGTGGAAATCAAGCGGGTGAATTTGTTGGCTGATTCCATGTCGAAAGCCATCCTCCAAATATTCCGCATGTCATGACAAGCGCGAGGTATCCCAGTCACCGGCGCTTGTTTTGGGCATTGGTTAGGGAAAGCGTTGGCTCTGGTTGCTCGTTCGCCCGTTGGTGACTGGCGACCGAACTGGAAGAGTCAATGGCGTCGGACATGTGTAGCTGACTGAATGACGTGAGAGGTCGAATCCGTTCTCCACCGAAATACCCGAGGGAGGGAGTGTGGAAGAAAGTTGCACCCCGCAATTTCATGGGACTCAAGTGGAAGAAGGAAAAAAGGAAGGGTTCTGGACGACCCAAACTTGAAGAAAGTAAGATCTTGTCAGTAGACAATGCAGAAAGCACGAGCCATGGTGGATCTTTTCTGAAACAGCTGCTGGTGGACGAAAACGGCCTAGCGTTGAATTGAACAAGCGGGAAAGAGCAATCAATCAAATTCGGTGCCTGGCGGGCGGTTCCACGATGGTCGCGACCCTGAATGAGAAAGAGGAGAAAGACCAGACCCCAAAACAATTTCCAAGAACCACTGGGCACTCAATGCGCCGCAACTTTCATTCCAGTTGAAACATTGCAAAGAAAGCACATACACAAAGGGGAAGAAGGGAGGCCCTTTCTCTGGTACTTTCCGCATTGGTGGCAACGAACTCCTTTCATTCCTTGTTTTTAGAGAAGAAAAGCAAACAAAGGCAGCGGCGACATTGATCCATTTGTTGGCTTGATGATGATCGCTCATCAATGACATTTGACAATGGAGCAGGGCGGGAGCGGCCGACGAGGATGCACTGTCAATCACTGACCGTCAATTTGGACTTTCTCCGTACCATCCGGTGTCAACTACACCGTGGCCAACGCCCGTAAATCCGGACCATCATTGAAGAAGAATTAACGTGGGACAGTTTTTGACAAGGACAAGAGAGGAAAACGCAAGTGTGAAGAGTCCATCACGGAACCGGTTAACACCGCCGATAATGCTCGGAGCATGAAGACAAATTTCAAACGGCGTCGCGCTATTTGCTAGACTGGCCCAGCGTCCCGCCCGCCGGATGCTTCATTTGCGCGATGCGACGATCTGGCTTGGTCGAGTCTAGCAACAACAGCCGGCCCTTCTTGGCCCCCGCCCGGTTATTTGCTCTTGATAGGGAAGCGATCCATTATATATCACTTTCAAGTGGAAGAAGGTCAGGTCAGGGGCAGAAGAGTCAAGGGAGGAGGTGATGATAAAATAACAGCTTATCGGCATGGGCAAATAAGGCGCATTCAGAGTTCTGACCTCGACGAGATTTGACAGCAAGCATCATGCACCGAGAACTTGAAGTACAAACGCCACGCGAAGCACAGGGGCATGTGTAAATTGAGATGAGAGAAAAAAAAAGTCCATGATGCGGGGCGGCTGCGACGGTTGCTTCTTGGTTTCTGTTTGGTCCAAAGGGATGCTCGAGATGCTTGTGACGGGTTGCTTCCTGCCAGGAACAACGCAAACCCAGACGCAGGTACCGTTCAGTGGGCGACGCGACGATTGGCTGACGAGTGGAAGGAGAGTGGGCGCCCAATCTTAAAATTAAGGAAATTGGATGCTTGTGCACCTCAAGCGGCCAAGTACCCTCACCGCTGGTTGCTGGTGTAGGGGTACATGTGGGCGCTTGCCAGGTAACAAACAGGTAGCAGCCAGAGAGGACCCATTCGTTAGTTCCCCAAAGTGGCCCCTTCCCCCCTCCCCCCAGGTTTACAGCGGTCGCCAGCTTCCCTTTCCAGGCGGTCCCAGACTTTCGCAGGCTCCTCCCAGGTCCCCCGTCGGCACGCTTGACTCCTCTTTGTTGCTGCGTGGATTCTTATTTGATTCCCCATCCACTCTCTCTCCATCACACTCCTTTTTGTTTCTCCTTCTTTTTCGCCTTAACCTCTGATATAATTTCGCCTTCACTTTGTTCTCGTTTGAAGAACCTGCCGCTCCCTACATCCAAACAAGAGTCTCGCACTCTACGACATTCGTTTCTCAGCATCACCTACGTGACAGCCCTATTAACGACGCTCGCGTCCTAAATACCTAATCGACTCCGACCGTCTTTACTCGATCGCGAAACATCAAAACAAATCAGTCAAAATGCTTGTCAAGTCCTTCACTGCTTTGGCGGCTCTCGCCCTCGCCGCTCAGGCCGTCGCCGAGCCCATCATCCGCACGCCCTACAGGGCCAACAAGATTCACAAGACCTCCGTCCGTCAGTTGTTCGGTGTCGTCCGCCGCCAGGACAACCCCGGATACCAGCCCGAGCAGACCGTCTGCGGTACCGGCAACACCTGCTCTGAGGCTTGCGGTGCTGGTTTCGAGACTTGCGCGTCCAAGGACGACTCGGTTCACTGCTACAACCCCGCCGCCGCTCAGATCTGCTGCCCTAATGGTTCTGGCAGTAAGTTGCTCTGACTTGTTGATATGCGGTAAAGAAACCATGATGCTGACTAGTCTTTTGCAGGCTCGTGCGATGCTGGCTACTACTGCGCTGCCGATAACAAGGATGAGACCTGGTGCTGCCCCGATGGCATGGGCCTTGAGGAATGCGCCGCCGCCTATGGTGTCGACTCCGGCCTTGTCTCCCAGACCGCCGAGGCCACCTCTACCTCTACCAGCTCGACCTCCTCGGTCGCTAGCTCTACCTCGACCTCTAGCACCGTCGTGAGCACCACCACCACCAGCAGCGTCGTTGTTACCACCACCAGCTCCGCCGTCGTTATTCCCTTCTCGACCAGCTCGGCCGCTCTGACCACCTCGTCTGCTCCCGCCATCACCATCCCCGTTGTGTCGTCTTCCTCTATCGTCCTCATCCCCACTGGCCTCGTTCCCACTGGCGGCGCACCTTCTGGTGCTAACAGCACCTCTGTCGTGGTTGTCTCTCCCCAGCCCACGCAGTCCGAGATTGCCATTGGCGCTGGCAGCGTTGCCAAGCCCGCCGGTGCCTTCCTCCTGGTTGCGGCCGGTCTCGCCGCCCTTCTCTAAACCCTCGCTGTGGAATCAAGCCTTTGGACTACTTGAAAGGCCTTCACCGGATATCTACCGGTAGCTCAAGGGCACTATTGCTTTACTACGAGATATGAGACACGACAGACCGAATTCGCCATGGTGGCTCCCTCACATTTCTTTTTCTGTGCAAAGTTGGGTTGCTTGTTAGACTCTGGACATAACTCTGTTTCTCCACGTTACGCCATTGAGCGCAGGATTTACATTGGACGCTCGGGGCGAATAGGCACTGTTACTTTTTCTGATGTGCTTTTTTTTGTCGGGAGGTTTGGGGTGTTGCAGGCGAAAAGGCGTGGGAAGGCAGTATAGTATGGCGGCTTTGTCCGTTTGCGTTGCTAAGAAAGACGGACCACATACACGTGCATTCACGAATCTCTCTGTATGCTTCGGGTAAAAAGGGGATATACCGCCAGGGCTCGACCCTCGAGGCGTTTTTGAGTGATTTACCTTTGTTGTTTTTATTCCGTTCGAAAGTCACCATAATATTCTTGTTCCTAATTTTCCCTGGAGTCAATAACATGCCAAGTTTTGCACAACATTGTGAGACTTTCCCCATGGGGAACTTTGTAGGTGTCTTGACGTCGTTCAGCAGGCGCCGGTGATCTTGTGCTCTTATCGGTGACAGCCAGAAATATAGTTACTGGACGCGTGGTTCCCCTCCAATGTTTTGTCTCACCGACACGCCAGTGGCACCGCCGTGCCGCTAGTATTCCCCAGGTCAGTCCCTCACTCCATTCCACTTGCCCAAGTTTGCTATGCTAGTGAGTTTCATCCTCTACCCATTACCTAGAGCTATTCACACACCAGAGGTCCTCTAGTTTGATATCGGGGCCCCATTTCCAGGGCAGCACACCAATGGATCGGAAAAATACGAGAAAACACTCATCACTGGTCTTCCTCGCCGCCAAGTTGAAAGCCAGGATACTTGTATAACGTCAACTTGGAACCTTGATGGGTGCGATGGGGAAGACTAGACCGGATTCGCGTAGTTTTCGGGTCTGTACATGTTGATGAGACAAGAGTGGACAAGAAGTCGTTAGCGTTGTTGGTTGTGGTTTCACGGCATGGGAACAGAAGGCAGGGAAGGCAGGCAAGGCAGGCAACAAAAGGGGACCGGGGACGAGGACGGAGACAAGGACATGCCGGGAACGATAACAAAAAGAGTAAGCAGGAGAGAAGAAAGGGAGAAGTGGGTCGCTGTCACTGAAGTCACTGGGACCAAAGTCACTGGCACCGAAGTCACGGGTCACTAAGGTCACTGGGGGGGGTCACTATTCACTAGGAGGTCAATAGAGCGGAAGCGGGATACGGACCTAGGGATCTCGATTCTCGAGAGCAGAGAGGTTTATCCGACGACATACTGTTGACTGGATCAAGATCCGAAGGCTGACGTTCAGGAACTAAGTGACGTACTGTGTAACCGGCGTTGGTCTTGGGGGCAGGGCTGACTCAAGCCTCTGGTCTCTGCTTCGTGGCCTGTGGGTGGTGGAATATCATCAACTCGGGCAGATGGAATAGGAACGGAAGGAGGAGGAGGTCGAAGGAGGTGTAGCGGAGGACGGGTTTAGTGGTCGCCTGGGTGGAAATATGCCGAAGATTATCGGTGATGGCTTGGAACGAGCAGGCCGCTGACCGCTGGCGAGGTGGTGAGTGGGTGGGTGGGTGTGGATGGTATGGTATGCTACTTCAGGCTACTTGGAGAGATTTGGAAGAGTTTCTGTTGTTTATATCTGGGTTTCGGGGAAGAATGGCAGGTAGAGATGGAGGAGGAGGAGGAGGAGTGTCTCTAGCCTCTTGTGTTCCCTTAACATCCGTAGCACCTCTGTCAACCACCTGGCATCATGCTCCAGACTCGGACTTAAGTGTACTTCTACTTCATAGAGGGCTGATCTTACACATCCATCGGCCATCCATCCATCTGTCCTCTTCCTTTGGTGCGTGAGCCTGTAGCAAGTAAACAACATGATGTCGCAATGAACACATACAGGAAGTGAGCTGCGTGTGGCTTGAGATTAGAGACATGCCTCCAGCCGACCTGCCGTCATGCTTTTTGATAGTTTGATGTTGTGCACCGGGAGAGTACAGGAATGTGCAGGGCGTAGCAGGGTAGGGGCTGGTTGGATGTTTTCGAACATTCGATGCATCTCACTGGGTGTCTGAGGTGTGTCATAGTTGGTCCGGGGGCTGTTTTTCTGGAAGGGAGGCGTAATTATGGCTTGGGATTGTTTTCGTTTCTTTTCCGAGCGGGTGTTGAAAACTGGAGATGGGTTTGGATGGTCTGTGGAGGTTGGCGTGGTCACTCTGTGAAATTTCTTGCAAATCTTAGTTTTTTTTTTTTTTTTTTTTTTTTTCTGGGGGAATAGGTACTTGGAGCTAGAATCGGCCAAGTTACTTTCAAGTATCCTTACCGTGTCTTCCAACAAAGTATCTATTGGATATTAGTGGTTTGAAGAACTCCATGCATCAACTCGATGTCAAACCAGTTACCAAGCGTGACACTTCCACGATGCACACCAAAAACAAGAGGAAGCCGTTATGATGAAAACATCAACAGAAAAGATACATAAGGGACGAAATAGGTCAAAGGAAAAGGAGACGAAAGACAAGTGTTGATGAAGAAGAAAAAAAACCGAATCACGTTGATGTCAAAAGGGACATGCATCACCAAAAAAATGCAAAAAAAGAAAGATTGTGATATTGATCCGACTGAGGCTCGATCTCAGGACCTTCAGTGTGTTAGACTGACGTGATAACCAACTACACCATCGGACCTATCATTGTTGTTGTAAAGCTGACTGGAAGTGGAGCTTATATCTCTGTTTCCACACTTGAAGTTACAATCCTTGTCCTCGGAGCAACGACCAGTTTTCAAGATGAATTTGGTGAAATGCTGTACCGGATCGGTTTAAAATCCTTGAAGTGTCTATTAAACTCTGTACCTACCAGCTATTTGCATCAAGTTAGGTTACGTGTGGACTTTGTGCGAGGCAAAGTCGTGGACGAGGAGTGACCGCTGTCTTTCAAGATATACGAGCAAGGTGCTATACCACTGATAAAAGTTAAGTCTACACCAAATTGAGTCGTGCTTTCTTCTACCTTTTAACCTTTTCTAGATGCCTCTTGTTTTACACAAAATGCATCTACCTATGCCATGATCATCACCATGTTCATATCCCAACCTAGAAACAGAGGGCCACATGCTGTTGAACCTGCCCATAATGCTGTTAAAGAACCATCATATACACAAACGTAGACCATCTCTGAAAACCAACCACCAACCCCAAGCTTAATACCTCCAAATAGCATCAGCCATAGCAACCACCTGCGCCATCTCCTTCACATCATGCACCCTCACCACATCCGCTCCACCCTGCACCGCAGCCGCGACCGTCGCCGCCGTGCCCCAAATCCTCTCCTTGGGAGTCGGCACCCCCGTCACCTGCCCGATAAAGCTCTTTCTACTTGAGCCCACCAGCCACGGCAGCCCCTGCAAGCCCGGCCAGCTCCTCAACTCCTCCAAGTGCCTCAACACATCAACATTCTGCGGTCCCACCTTCGCAAACCCCAACCCCGGGTCCAGCACAATCCTCCAGCGCCTGATCCCCGCCGCCTCTGCAGCGGCCACCCTACCCACCAGCTCCTTCGCGATCCCACCGATCAACCCGCCCTCCGCCTCGGGGTACTCATTCAAGCTAGACATGTTGGCCGGCGTTCCGCGCATGTGCATCAAGCAAATGGTGCTGCCGAGCCGGGCAACAGTAGGCAACATCTCCGGATCCATGCTGCCTCCAGACACGTCATTTACGATATCCGCGCCCGCGGCGACCGCCGCCTCCGCCACCGATGCCCGGTACGTGTCCACGCTGATCAGCACGTCGCGTTGCGAAAACTTTTCGCGGATCATCTTGATGGCCGGCACCACGCGGCCGATTTCTTCTTCGGCGGAAACCTGCGGCGTGCGAGGCGCCGTGGACTGCCCGCCGACGTCGATCATGGTGGCGCCTGCGTCGAGGAAGGATTGGATGGTGGATTCGAGACCGGAGGAGGCGTGCTGCCCGCCGTCGGAGAAGGAGTCAGGCGTCATGTTGAGGATGGCCATGATGTGCGTCTTGCGCGAGGGGTTGAGGGCTTGGATGGGCGGGTGGCCGTGGGAGGAGAGGGGCGTCATGGTGGTGATGGGGGTGGGGGAGGGGGGGAGGGCGTCGAGGAGGTCGCGGGTGAGGGTCCAGGGGCGGATGTGGTCGAGGGGTTTGTCGGGAATGAGTCTAGTTTGAGTTGTTAGTATGGGATTTGATGAGAAACAGGTGGGTGGGTGAAAACTTACTCTGCTAGGGGACGAAGAACAAATTCGCGCTCGGGAATACCGATGTGAGGGATCGTGAGGCGTTCATGGTCGAATTTGAAGTTTTCGTAGAGAAGAATGTCGAGGTCGATGTTACGGGGTCCCTTGTCGATAATCTTCTTGCGACCTAGGGAGTTCTCAATATCCTGAAGTGCGTCTAGAAGCGCAAGAGGTTCTAGAGTGGTTTCAACCTGGGAGTTGTTTCAGTAACAATATTACACAATATTCTGAGGACAGTAGATCTGGCACAGACCTCGCATGCTCCATTGACAAATCTATCCTGGTCTAAGACGTACATGGGCTCCGTCTCCCATAGACAACTGGTCCGCTTAACCTTGATACCGCGGGCATCCATCTCCTTGCAAGCCTTCTCAATCCATCCTATCCTGTCGCCGAGGTTGCTGCCCAGGGCGATATAAGCATTGCGCACGGTGGGGGCGGCGGGCTTGGAGGAAGCCGGTAGATCAATCGAGTCTGTCATTTTGCCCTTGGGAGGTAATGTGTACTTTTTGAAAGACAATGCTGAGAAGTGAGTGGAGGCCGAGTGAAAAGTGCGTGCCGACTTCGGATTGGTGATTGAGAGTTGTGGTGTGCGTGGTGATGTTGTGATTAGTTGTGCTCTGCCGGAGAGCAATCGTTTTGTCAGAACCCTATGCTGACAGGTCAATGGCCAGGTCGAGGAGGAGATGGTTGGGAATCGCTTCATGGTAGGGCTGAAGAATGACTCCAATCTTTGATAATTTTGGTGGGCCTTTCGTCTGAAGATTGCAGAATTAGGGTGGCTCGGGTGGGTGCACTGACGCACGCGATGGCGTCAGATGGAGAGAGGGTTAGGGTCTATGGGTGAGGTCTGGACGATCTCGTTGAGGACTTGCCAGTGAGAAGCCTTTTGGTTAAATGCTGCTGCCGCATCTTCGCTCCGAGGTCCGTCGTCTCCAACATGTTTTAAACGATGCTGCATTTTGGGGATGGTTCCACAACGCTGGTTTGAGAAATCTGGGGTCGACCTTTCCCCGAGAACCCTGACCAGGCTCAGCCAGGTTCCCTTTTCAATTTGGTTCGGAACGTGACGCGGGTTGGGGATTGGCCTGATGTCTTTTGGATGCCAACGTCGAGTCTGCATTTTGCAATCAGCAAGTACATAGATGCTATGCATATCCGTCCATTGTCTGGGAGTGTTTTCAACATCACAACATCACAACCCAAGGCTCTCCTTGAAACCATTCGAACGATTGTCATATCGGCATCCCAACTGACTGTACAGGAAAACGGTAGTCGGTGGCAGGTGCCTCGGTAGAGGTCGCACGCCTCCGCACGACGGCCCCGCTGGCAACGCACCCCAGAACGTTGTAATGGTGCCTGGAAACGGACTAGCGCCCCCCATGCCAGGGAACCTCGGCACATGTCAAGATGCCCAGATTCCCACCTGACCTCCTCTTTCGACTCCTTCAAAACATCACCAGCTCTTTGTCTTCCATCTCTCGTCTGTTGCACTTTCTCGCGTCTTCATCTTTTTCTTGCAAAGTGACACCACTGTTGTTTAGTTGTTGCACATCACATCCTTCAAAATGGCCTCTCCTCGTAAGTCACATCCCTTGCAAGCGCATCGCATCGCATTGCCTCGCGAGCGCAACGAATTGCCTATTACTCCGAGACAAGAAGACTAAAAACAATGTCACAACAACAGAGCAGATCCGCACTCCCATCACCGATCTTTTCAAGATCAACCACCCCATCTTCTTGGCTGGTATGAACGTCGCCGCCGGCCCTAAGCTGGCTGCTGCTGTCACCAATGCCGGTGGTCTCGGTGTCCTCGGTGGTATCAACTACACTCCCGACATGCTTCGCGACCAGATCGAGGAGCTCAAGTCCCACCTGAACGACAAGAACGCTCCCTTCGGTGTCGATCTCCTCCTTCCCCAGGTCGGTGGTAACGCCCGCAAGACCAAGTAAGTCTGAATTGCATCAAGTCGAATGTCTTGCCCAGCTCCAGCTAACCAGCCTTCCCCGCGCAGCTACGACTACACCAAGGGCAAGCTTAACGAGCTTGTAGATATCATCATTCAGTCCGGTGCCAAGCTCTTCGTTTCCGCTGTCGGTGTCCCCCCCAAGCACGTCGTCGACAAGCTCCATGCGCATGGTATCGTCTATATGAACATGATCGGCCACCCCAAGCACGTTAAGAAGTGCCTCGACCTCGGTGTCGACATAATCTGCGCTCAGGGTGGTGAGGGCGGTGGTCACACCGGTGATATTGCCACCACCGTCCTCATCCCCGCCGTCGTTGAGGCCTGCAAGGGTGCCATCTCTCCTCTCACCAAGAAGGAAGTTCTCGTCGTCGCTGCCGGTGGTATCCACAGCGGTCCCCTTCTCGCCTCCGCCCTCATGATGGGCGCTTCCGCCGTCTGGGTTGGTACCCGCTTCGTCCTCTCCGAGGAGGCCGGTGCCTCCGAGGCCCACAAGGAGGCTGTCCGCACCGCCAGCTTCTCCGACACCATCCGCACCCTCATCTTCACCGGCCGTCCCCTCCGTGTCCGCAAGAACCCCTACATTGAGAACTGGGAGACCGAGCGCGCCCAGGAGATCAAGGAGCTCACCTCCAAGGGCAAGCTCCCCTACGAGTCCGATCTCGACAAGCTCATGTCCGGCGCTGCCGAGATCCCCCAGGCTATGAAGGATGCCTACAAGGCCGACAACGGCAGCGAGGAGGTCGATGTCGATGACCTCCTCGACCACTTCCAGCCCTTCCTCATGGGCCAGTGCGCCGCCGTGTGTAACGAGAAGAAGAGCGCCAAGCAGATCGTTGACGAGTTCATCAACGACGCTGTTGCCGTCATTCGCAAGGGCAACTCCTTCATCACTGTCCCTGCCAAGCTATAAAAAAGTATTGTCGCATCTGATTTCGTTTTTCTGATTTAGGGGGTTTCTCTAGAGGTGCCTGATTTGTTGGCTAGCATATACCACTCTCGCATACCCTATGTGTATTGATAGCTTTGGCGCTTCTGTTTTTTTCTCTTTTTTTTTTTTTTTGGTTTTGGTTATGAGGACAATGACACGAGATTTGGATCATCTTTACGTTCCGCATTTGCTTCAACGTGCTTTTACATGCGATTCAATGCATGCCCTGGAACCATGAAGCCGCTGTCGCGCCGCAGCCGCGTGTGTGGCCTCCGGTTACGATCCGTCCCGAATACCTGCATAGGTTATCCTTGGGCATCAGTTTTCGGAGTTTACCAAGCTGAGAGGTAAGCTGGTTGATGACATGTCTTAGCTTCGCATAGAACCAAGGAGCCTTGTAGGATTTATACATGGGGTTGATGGTGTTTATGGTCTGACTTGCTGCGTTGTCTCTTCACTTTTGGGGTTGTTGGTGATTTGATCTGCAAGACCGTCTACTGATCCCCAGCTCTATCCACTTTATCTACTTGCATCTTGTCGTCGTGCATACAGAAAGTGGATTATCTGACTCCATCGCCAACTAGTCCCCTGCGAGCTCTTTGAAGTTCCCCTCAATTGCGACCCAAACGACTTGTCCTACGATAGCGGTTTTGGCGGTGATAACAAAGTCAAGAGACAGGTGAGTTGTGACAATGGTAACAGATTGGCCAACCATCAAAGGTAACCCGGCAAATGTGTGATTTGATGGTAGCGTGAAACAAGTGCAAATGCAAGATTCGTTGGCTGGTCTCGCTGGTTCTAGTGGTGGCATCGTCAAGAGAGTGAGGACCTGGCCCCAGCGGCCGTGTGCCAGTAACGTCTGTCTATACCGCTTTGGGACATCGCGTGCCTGCGACCCGTCTCCATACTTTATCTCCTCCGACTCCCCGCCTTCAAAGATCAGGACGGAATCATCTCATTCTCATCTTCACTCGAGCCGCTCTTCCACTCTCTTTTGTCTTCTTGTTTGAATGCTGGACATTTTTTCACGCAGTATTGCCTTCGTCATCAATCGTCGGTTCGGATCTCGGACTACACCATACTCACCTCACCACCATATCACACAATCACAACCACCATGCCAAGACTAGAAGACACTCAGGTCTACGACCACGATGAGGAAGATGACCTCCTCAACCGTAACCGCCGGAGAGTTGTGCGTCTCTGGGAAGACTTTGTCGGGTTCGCATTTCAGGGGAATGTCCTCGAGATCGCTTTTGGTTTGATGTAAGGATTGCCATCTATGACCGCGAATGAACAACAAAAAGCTCACAAATATTAAACAACAGCCTAGCCACAATGTTCACAGCCCTCGTCACCTCCTTCGTCTCCGACATTGTCCTCCCGCCCATCTCAGTGCTTCTCCCACTGAACAAGAACTTGGAAGAGAAGTTCGCCGTTCTCCGGTCCGGACCTAACCACCCGGAGGAAGGGTACAATACCCTGAAGCAGGCGCAGGCGGATGGTGCTGTTGTTATGGCTTACGGGTATGTATCACTTCGCTCTTACTTCACTTCTCGAGAATATGATTCGGACATTAACGGTAGCACAGATTCTTCATGAACCGCCTCCTCAACTTCATGGGCGTCGGCTTCTCGCTTTACAGCATCGCCTCCATCTACCAGTGGATGTCCAAGGACCCTATCATCAAGAAGACTATTCCTTGCCCATACTGCTGCAAGTTTATTAACATTAACGTTCGTCCCCCCTCCATCTCCCTCCGATATCGGCCCCCCCTTATCCTCCTTCCCCAACTTAACACTAACAAAACCACCACCACCCAGTCCATCCGCTGCATAAACTGCACCTCCTGGCTCGACGGCCGCGAAGACATCCACCGACAAATCCACACCCCTCCCAGCCTCACCACCACAGGCACCGCGGGCGCCGCAGGACCTTCTTCCGCTTCGAAATAGGGACGGTGGCATCCGGATCGTGATTCCAACCCCAACATGAGCTTTGATGACATGACGACGAATAGTGCTTACCAAGGCGATGGCTATAGTGGGGGCGGGGGCGGTGGTAATGGAGGTGGAGGTGGTGGTGATGGTGATGGTGATGGTGCGGCTACGGGTGCTGGTGCGGGAGGAGGAGGAGGAGGAGGAGGGCCGGTGGGAGTGACTGGCTTTGGCTTTGGGGCTGCGTCTGCATCTGCGTCTGTGTCATATGGGGCTTCGATATCTACAAGTCGATTCGGATCATTTGGGGCTGGGGGTGCTGGTGCTGGATCTAGGTTTGGGTCACTTGGGGGTGGAGGTTCTTACGGGGCTGGATCTAGGTTCGGGTCGTATGGCGGTGGAGCTGGGGGAGCTGGATCCAGGTTTGGGTCATATGGGGCGGGATCTTTTGGTGGTGGTTCATATGGTGGTGGGGGRGGGGGTGGTAGGGGAGATCGAGGATGATGAAAATATTGAGTTTGTTGCGTTGTTGTTAGAAGGTGTGGAATATGATACCCTTACAGTTATACCACTGTCCACTGTCCATTATCCTCTTCACACCCTATTCACCGGTTCTGTGCTCCTTCACCTTTCCACCAGATCTTGACCTTTCGATTAGGATATAACCCCAAACGACCCCCTTGCCCCCATTTTTATGCAGTCCTCTACGCTAACAACACCAACCCCAAAACCCCAACCACCACACCCACCAAACCCGCAATCACCACCGCCCCAAGGTCTCCTCCCATCCCCATCCCCGAGCCCGGATCTAGACCTGCCACACCATCCTGCTCCGCTTTCGTCTCCGTCGGCTTCGGGCTTAACTTCCACACCCCCTCCGTGACCGTCACGGGCGTCGTATTCGCCAAGCTAGCGCTCATGCTGGTCACGCTCGTCGAGACTTTGGTGGTTGGCGCGTCGGTGGGGCCGTAGATGGAGGTGCAGGTGCCTCTGTCGTCTTGACCCTTTTTGAGGGCACCGGGGGAGGAGGGATGGTGGCAGTGGTAGGCTTTTGTGTGCCTTTTGAGTTGTGGGAGGGGGGGTTAGTAGTGTTATTGGGAAGTAAATTGAGGGGGAGAAAGTGGGATGGAAAGGGGGGAAGGGAGAGAAGGGGGAAGAAGAAAAGAGTACGTACCATTCACTACCAACCGTATAGACAAAGTATAATACATCGGCCCCGTCTGTACGGTTATTCCGCCATGAAAGAAAGACTCACAATCTTCAATAGCGGCCTTTTTGGGATCGATGGATTTTACTGTATAAGCAGCTATTTCGGAAGTGTCCACATTGGCGAGGGAAGCGCCCCAGTGGATGTCCTTGTCCTTGGCGTCTTTGGTTACTATAAGGAAGTAGAGGGGGATGACTGTTGTTATTGAGGAGTTGATGGTAGTGGTGGGTTTAGTGGAGTTGGAGAGGGTATTAGTGAAGATGGAGGGGGTATTAGTGATCAAGATTGTGATTGTGGGATTGTAGGAGTAGTATTGGTCCTGGGGGGGACGAGCTTTTCGATGCCGTCCCTTAAGCCGACTGGGACTTTGAGTTTGTAGCATTGGGAGAGGTCGAAGATTGTCACGTCGGTTTGCCCGGTCACGATGTTGGTACAGGTGCAGGATGAGGAGTCAAAAGTGCAGGATTGACGCATCGAACTGTTACATGTTTGTCCGTTACTATCATCAGAATCTTAATCCTGCAGAAACATGAACTAAAGCAACAACATACCAAAACGGTTGAGTCCCATCTTGCTCAATAGTGAAACTAACTCCATAACTATTGGTCCCTTCCCATATTTTCATTCCGGTATGTACACCGCATTCAGTCGGCTTCACGCTACCTGGGCATGTAACCCAGTAGCTTGTGAGGCCTGGGACGGAGGTGATGACGGAGCCTGCGAAGCTTGCTGAGGTAAGAGAGCCGGTGGCCGTTTTGAAAGTCTGGGACGTCAGGGTGGGTATGACGAGGCTGATGGTTACTGTTACAATCACTGATACCGGGGGGCCGCTCATAGCGATCGTGGATGCTGCAGAGGTACAGGGAGAGGATGTAGAGGGGACAGGGGTAGAGGAGGCCGAGGAAGAGCGAGAAGAAAATGCTGCTAGGGCTGACGACGACGAGGAGGAGGAGGAGGAGGAGGAGGAGGAGGAGGAGGAGGAGGAGGAGGAGGAGGAGGAATAAGAAGCAGACGAAGAGAAGTTGAGGAGGATGATGCTGCTAAGGCTGGAGGGATGAGCCCGGTTGCAAAAAACGCGCATATTATGGCGAGGTTATGGAGAGAGAGCATTGTGATTAGCCTGATATATTAGCTATGGGAGACTAACTGAGTCTGATGATAGGGGAGAGTTGGATAGTTTAAGGTTGAGAGGCCTCTATCTCTGTCTTGGCGACGGTGAGAGAGAGTAGGCAGTGAGCATCCAGTTGTGATTGAGCGTAGGATATCGCGATGTTGAGGGGACGAAGTAAAACCATGTCCTTGGCATGCTCAAATCTTACCTTTATCACCCTTTCGACAAGACTGCTGTCAAGGCCACAGTCTGCCTGTTGAGCCATGTCGGGGTCGTGACTGTGTTGCTTTTTCCCGCTTTCCGTCTTGGATCTCCAGACAATCTTGTGCCCGATTCTGATTGCGGGCAAAAAGAGTCAAATTTCAGAAGCAAGTATATGAAATGTATGACCACGATAACAAAGACTTGCTCTTCGCTGGCAGCTGTCTTGCGGCCCCTGGCTTCTTTGTGACTTTGGGCGGCTTGTCGACCCCTTACCGATTGTTTGCTCTTGCCATAGCACATAGGTACTTTGTAACGGTCTTCCATTGTCTTAGAATTTCTGCGTATAGAGTCCGGGAAGTGCTGCACTTTTCGCTGGATATTCATTAAGATGATTAAAACCTGTTTACCCAATGGACTTGGAGCTTCGACTTCCACTTTCAAGCCGTGGGCATGGGGGAATGGATTGACTAGAGCGAGAGATACCGATCAAGCCAGCCGGAAACCCGAATTTAAGCCAGATAAACAAAGGAGAGCAACGTTTTAGTGAAACCCAAACTTTGCATTTGTAACCCCGAACGAAGACTAGAATATGCCGATGGCAACCAGAACTGCTCTTCATCACCCAGATATGCCACGGTAACGGGCAAAACCGAAGGCGAAGTCTATGCCTCTTGTTTCGATATCCATTCGATAGCTTAAGCACAAGATTGCAATGTCTCGCCCCAGTACAGCATGTGGGCGTGCCATGTAATGGAGTCGTGGTTGTTTCACGTAAAAGCTTCCATATTCTCAAGTATTGACTCGGCATTGTTCGAAAGGTGGTTCAGTGTCTGTGCTACCTCAGCAGTAAATATTTGCTTCATAGGGTCGTTGCTGCGTCTCGCCCAAGATATCGGAAGGGGTTGTTGGTGAGGTTACACCAACATTTTTGCCGCTGAAACTGGGGTCCAGGTGGTCCTTTTCTGTTGCTAAAATCAGCCGGGGCCGGGGAATTCATGTGTTGAGCAAGATGTATTTTCGATCCACCCATGGATTCTTACTTACTCGCGTCTCACATGTACATATATCGAGGGATGCCCTTCCCTCTCTTTCGTTCTCTTCCTTCCTCAGTCAACAAATTCACCACCACTCTCTTTTACCCTCGTAATCACTCGTTTCGCTTCGACATTATGATTACTGATCATCTCGACCAGTGACTAGAGAGTAGAATGGCGGCATCTTACTCCGGCGAAAGCCAAGATCGGAGTGTGCTTCGACAGCTTTACCCTCGTCAATAAACCCTAGAAAGATCGGCTGCCGATCGAGTTTCGATATCCGTTCCCGCGGTTAATTGACCGGTGGAAATCTGGTGAATGTCTGACCGCTACCTCAGCGGGTATTGCGGAGTGTCTCAGTCGGGTTACCTTATCTCTAAGCGGCAGCATGCTGGCCCATGTCAGCTATATGGCCGGCACGGTGCTGAAATATAGCCTTTGATGTTGGGGCTCCAAAGTGAACCAAAGCCAAAGGTGTAGAGACCACCTGATTTTGCTCACGTCACTCTAGTAAGCAATCATGACGATGTTGAGGAAGCAGGTTATAGTGAACGGGACATGGTTGAAAGGGCGGGAATATTCACCAAGTGAGAAGACTATGAGGATGAATATATTTTTGCTGAAAAAGACACAACGCCCTGGAGTGAACTGACGGTGAAGGAGACTGTGACAATCGGAAAGTCGTTGATTCTGCTGTTAGTCAACCGAGTTCGGTATGATGCTGGCATTGTCTTCCCGGTAGTTTGGGACTAACGGGCTCGGATCCGGCCGGGTAGGGCTGGCGGACGCTATTCCGAAAACAGAACGGGATGGACGCCATCTACGTCGGTGCTCGAGTCGGGGCGGCGACCGGACACTCAACGACAGATCGACTTGTCAGGAGTGCGAGTTAGAATTGGACGGCAGACTTTGGCGATGACGAAAGCCCTTTAACCCTTGATAAACCTTGGATTGGTTTCCCTTGCCCACCGGCGATAATTCCAATTACGGATGGGTTCGGAGTGAAAGAGCAAAAAACCCTTCACGCCCTTCCAAAATTAACGAGCGGTGGTAATTTGATCAGGCTCCACCTTTCCAAGTCAACGGCAGGTACGGGCAGGTCACTAAAACAGCGATCCTTCCTCTCGCCGGGCGCGACGAATCACAAGTCGCACAAGGTACCCAACCGTGACCCGACCGCACCGCATGTTCGGCACTGTCGCAGTGTCGTGATGTTGGGCCCAAGACTTTGATAAGAAAAAACGCGTGTTCACCTTGCCGAGTTGCGGGTTTCATCACCAACCAAGCGTCTTGGCAAGGTTAAAGTCTGACAGTGTGAAATCCCGAACCGGCACCGCATTTCAAGTCTGACTGACGAGTGATGATCTCGCGATATTGTAATCAAAGCAGTCTCAGCCTGAAAGGAAGAAAAGAAAAGAAAAGAGCGACGAAAAGGAAAGGGCGGATATAATCTCTGGGCATGTCTCCCGTCTTGATATCGCCAAAACACATGTGCTGTGGTCAGTGTGCAAACGCTGCAGCACGGCAGCGGGAGCCCGGCAACCGTCACTGCCGTTCAGCGATGTTCAGCGACGCCCAGAGCATCCAGCCCGTTCGCCAAGCACGCCAAGGCCAAACAACGCACCCACAGACGAGTCTTGGTCGGGCTTGGATGGCGATCGCGAGCGGGTTCCGGACGCTTTTGCGGGCAATCCAATTCCCTGAATGCTGGATTCCCCCTTTCCCTTTTTTTTATTTCTCTTTTACTTTTGTCATCGCATTCCCCCCTCCATCCCCCTCCTTCAAATCGTTTGTTTTCGTTGTGAAATGTTGACGGTAATATCATTGGAAGGAGAAGAACAACCCAGTTCGCGATCGCACGGCCTGACTCGGTGAACAAGAGAAGAGGGAAAAGGGACACAGTCAGCACAAAAAGGAGAATGCGCCTATCATCTCTGCAACGCGTGGCCACCGGCTTATCAGCAGCACCAGCACCAGCACCAGCACCAGCACAACCAGCGCGGGGTCACAGTCAGAATGTCGCCGCCGCCGCCGTCGGAAGAGGTCCTTCTCTGGCTGTAGTAGCCGCCAAACTTGTATTGCTATGTGCAGTCGGCACAGGACTTCTTGGTGGTCCCATCGGTGTCAATGGCCAGACCTTGACCACGGCGACCACCGCAGCATCGGCGGCAGTAGCAACCGCAGCTCCGTCAGATATCGCAACTCCGATTAGTACCACTACCGCCGATCACCACAAGCATGGGTCCTCCTCCGACTCCGCTCCCGTCTCTATATCCAGGTCCGATGTGATCACATCCGTGGCCAAGCCGGCTGCCGAGCCCACAACCGTCTCTATCTGGGTTCCTGGGTATATGAAGCATGATTGGGAGCAGTTGAGGGGCAGTATCGTCAGCCGTGTAGGTTCCCTTTTGCCCTCCATCGGATCTATGGTTCACGCTTCCGCTCGTGTACTTCCTGCGGTCCCGGTTCATCATGCTCCGATCTCCACAACGCCTTTTTGATCGTCGGCTCTAATGCATGTCATTGTCGCAATACAGGACGAATCCATGACCGCCTACACCATCTTTTGCGCCGAAGGACAGCCAAGTTGCGCCCTGTCCGCCGATGCACCCTTTGTGTTTACAGAAGGCCCCAAGTCCTTCAAGTATACAGGGGTAGCGGAGCCAACCTTGTATGTCAACCTCTTTGTCCACTTTACCTTTCATCCCACTTCTTTTCCTTTCCCTCCTTCTGGCCTTCTATCCCCTGCCTACCAAATAATGACTAACACCCCCTCCCCCTTTGACAGCACACAAGAGATGCACTGCAGCTTCAATGGCACCACCGCCGCCATCTGCGCCGGCACCTCCTCAGTTGGTTCGCACTACGTCGTGGGCACGGTCACAGGCCCCGCGGCGACGACATGGACAAAGACTTACAGCAGCTCCAACATCACCTGGGTCGCCTTAACGCTTGCAACGCCCGGCCCCATGGTTGGCACTACGGACATTGACGGCACGGCGGTGGCGTCGGCGACGGGCGGAGATCCTGATAGCGTTTTGGGAAGCGAGGGACTATTCGCCCCCACGGGTGCCCCCAAGAATGGCGCTGCTGGGGCCTCGATGGTGGAGAGGATAGGTCGTTTGGGGGTTGCCGTGGCGGGCGTGGTTGGAGGGGTGCTGATGCTTTAAAATGTCTGCAAGGATCAAAAGCATTGAGGGTCGGGTTTTCTTTTTCTGTCTTTGCACTTTTTGGCATTGGCGCTGGCGTTGGGACGGGGATTGATTGGAGGATATACCGCTTCGTTTCAAAGTTACAGCACTTCCTGTTGGGATATGACATTTCAGGGTTGGCATGGCATGGAACATCGGGTGAAGGAGGAGGCGAGCTGAAGCATCTGTTGGCCGAGCGTAGGACGCTATCAAAAATGAGAAGTAACAAGGAATGCATTAGGTATCGAATCGAAGGATGTTTGTCGGTTGTTGTAACGGTTGAAGTTGATGTTATGGTTGATAGCCTCGTGACAGCGAATTTGGGTTACGTTCCAGACATTTAGTGTTCATCAGAGATCCGGTTACTTTTGTACTCTTCATGTCTTAGCGTGATTTCATCAAACGAAGGCAGAACTGTTACCCGGGAAGAGATGAGCTCAGGCTTGGTACTCGGATCTTACCGTACTTTGTTCCCGTGTGTACGACACGGTGGCTGGCTGTATCTGGGTCTGACAGAACGCAAAACCTTCCCGTCGGGATCACGGAACGGGTGTGCGAGGGATCGACGAGTGAGCTGGTCGAGCACGGGTTGATATCATATCTCAAGACGATTTGATATTCAACCTTGTGAGAAATTCACAAGCTGTTCATGTGAGCAAACAGGTCAACTGGCTCAGCTGCACCCGAGAAGAACCTCAGGGACAGCAGGGACAGTTCATGATTTTGGTTAGCAAGTACTTTTTCGTTTGACGCCGGATACCGTCTTTATCCTTTTTTCGGATGGCAGAGAAATGAGCACAAGAGATGTCTCAAGCCAGCAACCACCAAAGTCAAAGTAACGCCAGCCAAACACGATGGTTAGGTGGTTTATCAACCGCAAGTCCGCAACCGCAACCGCAATCGCAGCCAGTCGTAACCAGCTGATCCAGATATACCAAGATCGTAGTAAAGTCTCACTCGTAAACAGTCGCGCGGCTGTTGGCAAGTGGTAACCGCTGACGAGAGTTCAAGTCACAAGCGAAAGAGGTGGACGTCGCCAGTGTTGCATTCTCGAGCATCCTCGGCCTATCAATGCCCACTTTCACGCTCGTGTTTCATGTTTCTATATAGGCTCAATGGGGGACCTGACGATCCCGCCAATCATGACCCCTGTCGTTCCTGAATTCTTCTTCGCAGGACCCACTTGGGTCGGGCGCTCCAGTCCGCTCCAGAAAGAGAAGGAGCGGGGACCCGAGGAGCGTCAAATGGAACCCCCGGTGGCTGCCACATGCACAGCTGCACAACTTTGTTCCTGCCAATTGCCCCTGGCAAACTTCCGCAGTTCTTTCTTGGCGGGGTTCACGTTTCTTTGTGGACCGCACTTCACTTCTTTTGATCATCTGGGTTTGCTCTCACAAAGAGAAAGGAAGGGACACAATGAATGGCAATCAGAGCTGCGAAACCTCACACATGCTAAGTGTGCTCCTGGCAGAATGGAAGACAGCCCCCGGCGGCACAAGTACGAGCGAGTGAGTGCACTGATATGACGCTGATTAGCACGGACAAATCGACTGGTTGTTGTTGCCCCTTCTGTCCCCTCTCTCCTCTTTCCAGGTTTCTTCCTTGTCAGTGTCTATCATCGATAGCCGTTTGATGGAACTGGAACAATTCCCGCCGTCAGCACTTGCGACAATCAAGCACAACGACTCGCCCCCCTTCCACGCCTCCATCGAACAGCCGCCCATCCAAACACAGATCTTTTTGCCGATCCCCGTCAGCATGCGGTGCAGCGCAAAACACCTAGGGTGTTGCCTGCACGTTTGGGGAAACGAAACAAAGCTACACCCAAAATAAGAAAGGTCCGGGGCAGTCGGAGCGAATCCGCTTGCAATGGTACCTGAACGCCTTCGACGCGTATCTGTCCGCCCGTCGTCAAGCTAGTGGTGTAAAGCAAGCATCCACAATGATCTGGAACTCCTCGATTGGCCCTTTTGTTTCCATCAAGGCATGTGTTTGTCGATTACCAGGACTCAGTGGTCCAGAGCACACGGCGAACACAGCACCACCAACGAGGGCGGGAGAGGACGGGAGAACACCCGTCAGTCCCCCGTCCCCTCTTTTTTTCCATCTGATACTTCCATCCATGTTCACAGTTCACACCATGCAAGCCCAGTCTCTGCAGTGTTTATCCTTTCTTCGGCCATTCATCCCCATTGACCACTAAGGTTGCCAGGTCCCCCATCCCCGTCCCCCGATCCCCTCCTTCTTGCATACCGGTTGGGGTCCGGACCACCGAGGCACCCTTGGAACATCCTTGAGACTGCATGGGCTGGAGCTCAGCCTGCCCCTTTCATCCTATCCCCGGGTCCTGGGGTGGGGCTCCACCACCATGGGGCTCCTATTGTGGTGGTGTCTGGTTAATAAAGCTGACGGTGGCCCAGCCCAACATGCCCGTCCGTCCTATTCAACTTCCTGTTGGTATCATTGTCTTTGTTCTATTTCGACTTCCTCTCCTTTCTTCATCATCGGGCTGTTGCTTGCAATAGGGCTTGAAGCCAACAATAGTGTTGACCACTTCCAACCCGATCCTCCATCTTCTGTCCTTTTCTTCTTCAACTTGAAGCCTTGACTGTGCTTCATTTGCTTTCCTTCTCGAAAATCGACAGTCCATATAGACGCCACTGAGCAACGAGTCATTACCTGCAGCTCACATTTGCTTTCCTTCTCTTACGACCTGATCACACTCAACACTCGCTGGACGATAAAGTGCTGGATTGGAATTATACGACGCAAGGGGAAGAATAGGAAAAAAAAAAAAAAAAACCTTTAACAAGAACTTAACCACATACGCCAAACCGTCACAATGAGGTTCGTCAAGTCAGTACGGCCCGTGGCAGCGGCCATCTCTTTGATCTCCGCCGGCGTTCCCAAGGACCTGGATATCAGCAGCCTTAGTAAGTCGACATACCTTGGTCAGGTACTAGTAACACTTCGTTACCGGGCACTAACACAATCCCAGCTTCGGTCCAAAGTGTCGCCAAGACCATTGCCCAGAATACCATGTCCTTCTACAAGGGCACGGACGACCAGTTTGTTGATCTCGATGCCCCCTACTACTGGTGGCAATGTGGTGCCATGATGGGTAGCATGCTTGACTACTCCCATTATACTGGTGACCACACCTACGACAAGAAAATTGCAACCGCCATTCTCGCTCAAGCTGGCCCCGACTTCGACTTCATGTCCCCGGCCCATGCCGGCCAAGAAGGAAACGATGACCAGGCCTTCTGGGGTTTCGCCGTTCTCGCCGCTGCCGAGCGTAACTTCCCTCAGCCCCGATCTGACATCCCTGGATACCTTGAACTTGGCGAAAACATCTGGAAATCGCTTGCCTCACGCTGGGATACGTCAACCTGCAACGGTGGCCTTCGTTGGCAAATATTCGCTTCGAACCCCAACGGTCTCGACTACAAGAACGCGGTCAGCAACGGCGGATTTTTCCAGCTCTCGGCACGTCTGGCTCGCATTACTGGCAACCAGACCTACGTCGAGTGGGCAAACAAGGTGTGGGACTGGACCCAGGGAACTGGTATAATTAACGACTACTACCAGGTCCTCGACGGTGCCAGCTCCGCCAAGAACTGCTCCGACGTCAACGCCGCCTCCACGGTCTCCTTCTCCTACAGCCAGGGCATTTACACCTACGGTGCCGCCATCATGGCCAACATCAGCACCGGCGCCGACCAGGATAAATGGACCGACCGCACCAAGCGGCTCCTCGAGAGCTCGCAAAACTACTTCACCCCCTTCGGCGACGTCAAGAACTCCACCGACATCATGTACGAGCACGCCTGCGAGCACCTCGATAAGTGCAACACGGATATGCGCTCCTTCAAGGGGTACTTCTCCCGGTTCGTCTACGCCTCCAAGATTATGGTCCCCTCCATCAAGCCTACTGTCGATCGTTTGCTGCACACCTCCGCCAAGGCTGCTGCCCAGGGGTGTCAGGGTGGTTCTAAGGGAACCATGTGCGGAACGAAGTGGTATGTCGATGGGTTCTATGGAGATGCCGGATTGGGAGAGCAGATGAGCGCGTTGGAGACGATTCAGGGTATCTTGATCGATCAGGCGAAGCCGCCGCTCAAGGGAAATGATATCAAAACTGTGAGGACTTTTTCGTCGTCGTAACAGACGTCGAGTGATGAGACTCCGACTGGCAGTGGAAGTCCAAAGACGAGTTCTGGGTCGGAAAGCGTGGCGTCAGGGGTGAATGAGGTCAACTGGCAATGGTTGCTATGGATATTTGGGCTGGCTTGTGTTTTGGGTCTCTGAGCCGCATCTTGCCCTGGAAGTGGCAATGCGGGTCAAATCTTCTGACTTGTTTTGCAACATCATTAACGTCATTATGGCCATCGCGTCGAGCATCTTCAGTTTGTGTATTCTTATTTTTTTGTTCTTCGATTCTTCTGTATATATAACATATTTGGGATAGGCTTGGCGATTTCGGCGGAAGGAGACAAAATCAATGATTATTTACGCACCGCAAGACACTTGTTATGGAATGGAAATGACCTCGCCGCACTCTGCCCTACAGACGCTCCCTCCTATACAGAACCATATGCAGTCATCATGCCGCTTCTGCTCTCCCTGAATAACATCTTTTCGGCCCGTTGTTAAAGAATCCGTGCGGGGGTGCTGTGTTTGTCACTCCCTTTCCCCTCGCCCCAGCTCCCCGGTTATGATTTCAAACCTTTATTTTGTTTTGATTGACATCAGAGCGATGCCTGTCGAACACGCAAGATATCACCATTGAGTTCCTTCACAGGCAAAGACCGATGGACATATTCTGACACATGATGCCGTCTCCGAAACCGTCACTCTTTCGCATTTACTACCATGCTTCAGGCAATGGTGAAAGACTGTTGGTATACATAGAACCATGAACACCTATGGCATGGACTGCTTCTTGAGACAGACTGGACCGCTCGGACACGTCTATTTATCTCTTCGTTATCCACTACTTCGATCCTGGCTCCTCGCTCAAGAGTAGCTCTCATCGCCATGATGACCTACAGCCTCATCATCCCCTTCCTCGCCGGATTCCTGGCTACTACAGCCCTAGCCCTCCCAGCACCCGTTGACAACGCGGACGCGGACATTGACTTCACCCGCCTCGTAACTCATCCCGCTCTACACATCCAATATCCCCATGTCGACTCTTCCCTTCCCAGTGATCGTAGACCATCACCTATGACAAACACCGGAGGCGAAGATACCGTCCCCTCTTAAGTCTCCTCCTCCCCCCAAAACACCACCGCCACAGACCTAGGACCAAGAGCCTGGCCCGGCGTCGGCTCCCGCAAATGGTGCAAAGACTACACCTGAATCGACGAAACCTCCGATGCCTTCCCCTTACTCAAAGACCGCCAACAAATCGTCGCCAACCACGCAGCAGGCAAGAACCACGGGGGGGGACCGGACCTTTATGGCCGGTCAACACCGGATCATTGCGCGCGCGGGCACTTGCGCGCTTGGGGTTTCGGCGGGCGGGGGAGTGACCAAGGGGCAGTGTTTGCTTTGGGACAGTGAGGATGTTAAGGTTGTGGTGGGGAAGTTGTGGTATGAGGCAGGGGGGAAGGACGAAAAGAAGGGGGAGGGGTTGAAGTTAAAAGAGAAGATGGAGGGGAAGGAGAAGAAGGGGAGGGAGGAGGGGGGGGGGCGAAGTGTGAGAATACCTTATTGCTGGGGGATTGGGAGGTTGAGTGGAGTATTTATCATACTTAGTCAGAGGGGAGGTGGGAGGGAAAAGGGAGAGGTAAGCGGGGTGGTGAGGGACATGTAAATGATGATGAATGATGGCGATTCGCCTTATGGATATGAAAACACCTAGAGAAGCAGACCCGGAATAAAGCAATATTGGACTGTAGTTGACTTGGGGTCAGGAACGAACAGAAAGAATAAAGTGGCTGTGCTGTTGTGCCGTGAGTTAGTTCCAGGTGAGCATCCGGCCAACAGCCCAGTCAACACAAACGGAAAACAACTGAACTGCGATTGTCATCCCATCCCGTCAAAGGCGGCCCGCAGGGCGGTCAAACGGGTTCACAGTCGCTCTTGCCACTTCACTTCACTTGCTGCCTGGTCGGCATTGACCGCCTTATTTCAACCCCATGCAGGTCTGGTGTGCGTACTTGTACCTTTCAACTACTGCCTTCTGAACTTTTCTGGACCCTCCGCTCAACGCACCACCTATACCTGACTCATTCCGAGCTTTGAGCACACAGAGTTCAACCTCCATCTCCAGGAGCGACCATTTTGCGCTTTGGGGCACCCGGCTGATGATAACCTCTACCGCCTCGGGACATTCGTCAGAAGGAGCTCTTGTCTCTCAGGCAAACCGTATGCCCCCGGTTCTCGCTCACCTCTGGCTCAGCTCGTACGAAGACGACAAGCTTCCCAGCGCGTTCGTCTTTTGATTGCCGCCACGCCACGCTTTACTTCCGCCTGCGTTGCTGCTGGGACCTTCTCGTCGAGTGATACCGGTTTTACGATAGAACATTGACTTCCGCGTCAGCGGCACGCACGAAGGAGATTGTACATGCAGTACATGTAGGTTACTGCATTCATCTCGGTTTTGATGCAAGTAAGTCCCGTCAGCCTCCATTCCCCCAGCATCCCACCACGCAGCCCTTCGTGTCTGTTATATTTAATCCTTCCACGTTATTTTTTCTAGCCGGTCCTAACAACGATGTTTTTATCAGACATCTATAACCGTCATTATACCGGAGAAGACGCATCACGACTTAAACCATGACTACGACTTTCCACCCTTTCCTTTTCCTCCCCTGGGAGCTGCGTGCTCTCATTTGGGAACTGACGGTTGAGCCTCGGACAGTCGAAGTCCATACCAAAAAGTACACGTCTTCTTCCGGTCGGCATTCACACCAGCGGCTGGTCTCAACCACGCCCGTGCCAGCAACACTACACACCTGCCACGAGGCGCGCAATCTTGGACTGTACCAAAAGGCCTTTTCTGAGGTTGACTTTGACCCAAAGGACAGCGAGAGGCGTTACGTCTGGCTGAATTTGGACATTGACATGATCGACTTTGGACGGGAAGACCTCAACAACTACTATTGGGTTGCCAAGTCTGTCAAGAGGCTCAAATATAGGGCCCACAAGTTTGACGATCACGAGGTTTTTTCGTTCAACGCTTTCGTGAACTTGACAGAGGCCAAGATTTATTTCCATGGAGATGGCTTGGCGAGCTGGTATCTCACCCTCATGGCTTTCAAGCTTACTAGTTGCGATCGCAGAAACATTCTGTTGATCGACACACAGAATAACCGCACATTCACTGCGCAGGAAGTGCATGATGACTACCTCAAACGCCAGCAACAGCTTGAAGAGGGATTGGTGGAAGAGGGATTGTGGGCAGAGGGATTTGCTGCGTTAGAGTTGGACATGTTCCCCACGCTCGATTAAGAGGAATTCAGGATTCACATGTAGATAGCAGGACCAAGGATTTAGGGTGATTATTCCTGTCATGAAGCTTGACAATCGAAGAAGAGGTCTCTTTGACAGCCAAGGGGACTCCGGTGGTTTACGTTTACTGCTCGTACGACGCCTTGACTACTTGGCTATCATCAATAGATCTCGATTCCAGAATGCCTAATTCGCAAACTGCAACTGTTGATGTCTTGATGAAGATTGCGAGTAGACCTTCCTGACAGGTATCCACAGGATAGCTGAGCAGCAACTGAAGAGACTTCAGATCTTTCCAGGTTTTTTTTTTTCAACACTTGCTCATTCCTTCTATCTGTCTCTCCCTGTTTCTAACTGCTCCCTTTTCAACATTATTTGGCAAGTCCCTAGTTCTCTTCTGGCGCAATTTCTCACGGCGATGCTTTGCACCCATCTGTTGTGTAGGGAGAGCTCGTAACCCACCTACCAATGTCCGCCCTCTCTAGGCAAGTATTTATTACCACTCTGGTTTCCGCCATAAGTTGGGCTGAGGTTCCGAGATAAAGTGGACTTGAGGTCATGGACAAACATAAAGAGAAAAGTCCTTGTGCTGTCATGCTGTGACTTATACTGCAATTGAGAAGATCGGCTGCGAGTACTTCCAAACACGAACGGGCGACATCGCAACTTGAGTCTGGAGAAACGTGACTGTCCTCGTCAGCAATGATATTGGTGAACAAAGAGGGCATTATGCGAGGCGTATGCCGCAGAACTCACTTAGGAGCGGCTGCTCTCAAGACGGCCGGGGCACGGGTACACGTTGTAAGAACATGGAGAACATGGAGGTTAAAATTACGCTGGGAGAAGAAGGGAGGATGAGTGAGGTGACTGCAGTGGAAAACACCTAGCCAGGTATCAGAGAAGCCCGCAGTTCGTCAAACGACAGCGACGGGGCTTCTATCCCAACATGCCCTCCTCTGCAGCCGCTCCTCCCTCTTCACTTGTTGCAATTCCTATTCTGCCTAGTTAATCTGACCGCCTTACGTCAGGCAACCCCGCGCGCGCACGTAGGAAGTTAAAACTGCAGTTCTTTCCCGTCCTCTGGTCTTTCACCCGCCACTCAACCCGTCCCTATCACTCCTTCCATATCGCCGGGCTTGCAGAACCCAAGTCTCATTTTCAGGAAGCAGCATTCCTGTGCTTCGAAGCATATCAGGTCGAGATACGTCCAAGGACGGTTCTCTATTTCCCCAGCGCTTTCCCCAGAAGGAGCTCTGGTCCCTCAAGTAAACCGTATGCGCCCGACTCCTCCTCAGCTCAGCTTCAGATTGTTCGAACACGGCATTCATCTTGGTCCCCGAACTAACTCTCGTCCTCACGCGTAGATTATCTCATCATCACCACTCTACTACCTGTACTGCTGTCGCCTGCGCGACGCTGGAACGTACTCATCGAGGGGTACGGGTCGCAACCACAGCCCCTTCGACCCCGGAGGGTTCCTTCCCAAGACCAGTTTTACGAAAGTCCTTGACTTCCGCGTCAACGGCGCTCACGAAGAACATTGTACCTGCGGTGCATTTTGGTCACTGCATGCGGCTCAGTCTACGTTCAAGTAGGTGCCAACAACATCCAAGCCTCCCTCATTGTAGTGCCCGCAAGTTGCTGATGACAATGTGTTTAATAGGAATCAACAAATATCGTCAAACTGTAAAAGACAAATGATGACTTAAACAATGGCCACCACCTTCCACCGTTTTCCTTACCTCCCCTGGGAGCTGCGTGCTCGAATCTGGGAACTTTCCGCTGAGCCTCGCACAGTTCAGGTTATCACGGTGGAGTATGGAGAACGTTGAGAGATGAGTCTGTCGGCAAAATGCAATACAAGGCGCTTTTTTCCTTTACGCCCATACCAGCAATGCTGCAAGCATGCCGCGAGTCACGTAACCTTGGAGTGTATCGACAGAGCTTTTCTGAGGTTGAACGCGTTCCCGAAGCTTTACCTTGCTTGAGAAAATACGTCTGGCTGAATCTCGATGTTGACATGATCGATATTGGATTGCGGGACCTTCGCGATCTGAAGTTGGTTGCCTCATCTATCAAGCGGCTCAAGTTGGAGCGCCATGCGTTGGTCTACGAAGACGCCAGAGCTTTGTGTGATTTTGACAACTTGGAAAAAGTTCACATTGTTTGCCCAAGTCAGCCCATCTTGTTCCACTGCGGTTGCAACCTCATGTTGTTTTACCATGGCCACTTGGACAGAAAACGCATTATATTGATCGACAAAGCCAACGATCGAAACACAACTTTGTTCGAATGGAATAGGGGAGTTGAAGAACGCTTCGAGCCGCACCGAGAAAAGTGGGAGGCTTTAATCGAGGATGACAGTTATTTTCCCTCTGATGAAGAATACGGCAAGTTCTCAACACTCCCTATCATCTACGCTATTGGTGAGCATATCAGGGAACAGACTGGCGGAGGAAAAAGTAGTAATACTGAAGGACCTTGAGAGAAGGAACGCGCAGATCAGGTTGAGCTTCATGGCATGTATACACGGGGAGAGAACTGGCAACTACGTTGTAACTGGACTACCAGAGACGAGAATTCTCGACTGTTGGAGCACACACCGGTTGGGCTCTTAGTTAGTACAAAATATTGACATCTTGCCTCCCATGTTAACTCGCTCCCTCCATCTGCTTGCTCATTGTTTCTGCCTGATTTTTTTCACCGTCTTCCGGCAAGCTCGTAGTTCTCTCCCAGCGCAAATCTCACGGTGATGCTCTGAACCCGTCTGTTGCGAAGAGAGAGCTCGCACCCGTCCATACCCTTCCACTCGAGTATTCAGGAATAACTAGTCCTGTCTCTCATTTAGCTTTGTCCTTTATTTCTCAACCGCCATTTTTTCAGGTATGTACGGTCCGGATAGTTGGCCTGGGGAAAAACTAGGGGCATCGTCAACTCTCTCCTTCGGATGAGATTTGGTTGGAGAGGCCTCCCTTTACCCTGCCTCCCATTCACCGGCTTTTCCCCTTCACTGGGCCAGGATACTTTCAGTTACCCTTCACCTTCTCTTCCCTTCCCTTTGCTATTCAATCATTACTTGCTTACCTTGCGCCATCTATTGCACAATTTTCTCACCACTTTGCTGGCTCGCGACACTCGAGCCTGTCCGTCGCGTTTTGCGCCATTCGTTGTCGCGCATTCAACCGCCACCTCCAAGGTAACGACCCAGATTCTCGTGTCATCAAGCTTTGCCCGTCGAGGCGACACCACCACCCGCTCCCCCGCTCATAACGGGGGTCTCATAGCGGAGCAATACCTGCTTAGCAGTCAACACAACTAAACTACTGGACGGAGGAGCACGAAGTGAAAAGACGCCGACGCGACGTCAGGACGGAATCTTGCACTCTCGATCTTGCGATCTTGCCAACTCAAGCCCCGAGGGGCGATTGGGTTTCTTCGTTCTGGCGCTCGTTTGTCGGCGGTCGACATCACTCCCAAGAAATACGGGTTTCCACGAGGAAGCTACGCGCTCTACATCTCCCCAGGCCCAGACAGGCTCAAGACAGGTGGCGGCAAAGACCCCGTCGTCAGACTCACTTTCAAGCGCAGTGCATCAGTGACGCATGCAGCATTAGTATGTTCCAATCGGACCTGCATTGGTCACACAGGTAATTATTTCTGACGTTCTTCCGGGCCTACTCCCCCTCCAGATTTTGTCCCAGTGCTGACAATGTTATTATCTCCAGCTACCAGTGACTACCTTCAGGCCTCGGAGAACACAGCGACAGCAGGCCCCCCACTCGCACCGGCAGCATGTCCACCAAAGGGACGTTTCACCCATTCCCTCGCCTGCCATAGGAACTCCGTGCCATGATATGGGAGTTCACGATCCAGCCTCGCGAGGTTGACGTCCGTGGAGTTTCCGGCCAGATACAGGGGAAACTTCACATAGATTTGCTTTTGGTGAATAAAGTGCCAGTGATACTCCCAGTTTGCAAGCAGTCCCGCTACCCGGGACTGTATAAACAGGCATTCACTGAAATCCCATTGGGCACATTCGACTTCTAGCGAAAATATATTTGGGTCAACTGGGAGTATGATACTATCCGGGCGGGAATGACCGACCTTTACCACTTTAGGTACGAAAGCATCCAAACTTCAATTCAGCGGCTCGACATCGACAGATCACGGCTTCATCCCGGGGTGCTCAAGGATCTTCAGGGCTTCGTAAAGCTCAAGACGCTTTATATACACGGCGATAGCTATAATTTCCGATGGGTCTTTCGCAAGAACCCCCTTCCATGTGGTCAGAAAAATATCATCCTACACGACATAGAGGATTATGTTACATTGAACAGCTTCGACTGGGATGAGATGCGGGACGATAATATTGGCTACATGGCAGCACTGTGGGTGGAGATATAACTGTCGGTGTTTAAGATGCGTAGCCACGTCTGTTCTTGGTATGCGAGGGCTATCTGGGCTGGTCATGAAGATGCACCTTGGAAGACAGATGGAACCCATAAGCCCATTATATCCTGCTCAATCCGTACGGTTATATAATGTGATTCCCTGTCCGATCGGAGAAAGAAACATTTGGCGATTTGAGCGGGGATTTGTGTGTCTAAGTGGTGGCTATACGTACATATGAACACGATCGCATATATCCAGCATTGGAGTACGACACATGACCGATACTTGTGGAAGATGAATATACTTCTCTGTCCAAGACGTTTTGATTCCAAAATAACTTTTGAACACATGACTGGAATTGGCTGACATAAATGAAGAAAGATGGTGGACCAGGAGCAGAAAGGCAGATGCGATGCAAGGCACCCTCTAACTAAGCAGGATGCGTGAGAATAAATGCAACGAACTTCCGTACTCTTTCGGCATGTGGGTATTGCATTTATTTTTCACACAATCTGCTATGTACTCTTTCTATATGTCTTCCCTTGCAGTCTTCTTGCCACGTAATAGTTAACCGCATGAGGGCAACGTGACCCCTACGCACGACCTATTTATTTCTACCTGACCAGACTTCTTTGTGGTATTCTTTCCTAGTTTCCATTCCCACTTCCCCAGCGTTCCTCGAGATATTGCGGCCACCTTAAGTTGATGATACAGCGACATCTATCCCCGCAGGCCATTATCAAGACCGACGGACTGTTTCACATACCTGACTCGTCCCAAAAATTCAGCAAAGACGGCGATGGCACTGCTAGACTATCTATCTTCCTTGAGCCAACTTATCTCCCTTCACATTTTGTGGCCGTCGACCATCACGATCAAGCTCCACACACTCTTGTCACCTCAATCGCTTTCACGACAAGAGAACAGGAACAGTCAGACACGTTCCAGTTACTGCAAGATTCTACGAGGTATGTGTTAGCTCCCTGCAAGGAGACGATGGGACTGGCTCGTCCCTGGGATGTCCATTCGACACTCAACTTCCATTTCTGCTTTTCCACGTTCTAACATCTCGCCATCTGACATAGCTACCCACAACACATTTCACGAACAACAAGCAATATGGCCACCAGCTTCCAGAGGTTCCTTGAACTTTCCTGGGAAACCCAAAAACGCATATGGGAACTTAGTGTCGAGCCTCGGACCGTCAAGGTTCGCAGAGTACGGGTCAAGACTAGCCACGCCAGTTGCAGCAACCACGAAGGCCGCGGCACAGCTTACGAACTCGTCACGAGCACGCCGGTCCCGGCAGCACTACAGACCTGCTACCAAGCCTGTTACAAACACCGGCTGTACCAACGAGTTTTTTCCGAGTTGGACACTGTCAGATCTTGCGAAGAGCGCCGATATGTCTGGCTGAACTTGGATATCGACACGGTCGACGTGGGCTTTTCCAAGGGGCTCAATCTATGGGATTTTAAGAGTGTTGCACGATCAATCCGGCGCCTCAAGTTTGAGACGGCAAAGATTACGGTGTGCGATAAAACTGCCCTCCACCACTTGTTCGTAAACTGGCAGGAGCTTCACATAACCTGTTGGGACGAGAAGCTTCTTGAGCTGGCTACAATGAGAAAGTATTTATCCGGCTATATGCCATGTTCTCTGAAGAAACTCTTTGTACACCATACTGTGGGCGGCTTTACGCGCCAATGGGATGAGTCCGGGGGGCGATGATGACCCTCAACATATCAGATGGGTATGGGACAACAAAGTGTGGACCGACAAGCCTACCCTACGCTTCAATTAGAAGGCTCAAAGTTGAATTCGTTCTCCCTCTAGCAGATGTTAGGAGTCAAATTCCTGCCACTATTGCTCACTAGGACTCAGAGTGCCCCGGTCCTAATATGCCAACATCCACAAACGTCCGTAACAGGAGCGCTCCGGGAACGGATGTGCGGCATAAGCCCGGGGATGGGGGCACGAGGTGAGCGGAACTATGACTATTAGAGGGAATCATGTATTAGGCGGCGTCAGAAATACCCAGACGGAGAAAAAGGAATCAGCTCAGACTTGAATATCGAAGTTCTAATTTTTCAGAAGCACTTCGGCGTCATGTACTTTGTTGCTGTCATACCTGACCGATGCTCAGATATGGTGATACTATGTGAACTACCGGTTAGTTGGAAGAATAAACCAAACATGGACACTCCCACAAACGCCCCTTGGTTTGGATGAGACCCCTTTATTACGTTCAAGAGGCTGTATCAGAACTGCAATGTGTCTTGTAGCTTCTCAAGTCATTCAAGAAATGGGCCCGGGTTTTGGCGTGTAATAGACCTGGGTGAATAAGCGTAATGCTACAAATACGTAAGGATCCATTCCCATCCCTACAAAACATTTGATCCCGGAGGACAAATCTGGTAGACAAACGCCATATAGATGGGACTAGCGCCGTTGAAGACGTATAAGATGCGTTCTTGGATGAATAAGGAGAGAGTAAGACGTGCGTTCTAAGTACTAAATACTGAGAGCTATTAGAAACCGTCCCTATTCTCGGAACG
The DNA here is from genome assembly GCA_009805295.1 of Neurospora sp. FGSC 6877. Lineage (NCBI taxonomy): Eukaryota > Fungi > Ascomycota > Sordariomycetes > Sordariales > Sordariaceae > Neurospora > Neurospora sp. FGSC 6877. Next base: position 5,344 of record RAON01000089.1, on the reverse strand, counting down.
ACGTGCTTGTGACTTTGTGTTAAGTACTTGGAGATGATCTCATTCAGCCCATTTCGGGTAGTATCCTACGGCCTAACACTGAAGTCGTGATCAAGATCACTTGAGGTATCAACCAGTAATCTCGGCGGTAGGTATCCTATTTCGATCTCTTCAGCATATCTTCACGACCTCATCCACTCACCTACTCCATCTTAGTGCCAGCAACCTCGGATGACAAGGCTGTGTCTTGCCTTCACTGATACGCTCCTTCCTCCTTCACTTCACCTCCTTCCTGCCTAAGGTGCCAAACTTTCTGCCTCGTCCCATGTTTGATCGCCTTGGACCTGGACCCTGCGCACACGCCCACCTATTTCTCTACCTCTTCTTCCACGCTTCTGTATTCTTTTTTTCTGCTTCACGGACCGCGAACCATCTTTCTTCCAAGTAGCGCGGCGCCCAATCAACACCGCTTCGTAAGACTCTGGAAGCACAAAAGAAGGCGCAACACACCACGACGCCCTGACCCTGGCGTAGCCGTCAGCGGCGACACCTTCCCCACGTCGACATCATCTCCCGCGACAGGCGCGACTCCTTTTTCATTCTGAGCTTGTCTCGGCCAGCTCTCTCGACCTTCGCGACGATAAACCCTCCACGGCTGGGAAGCAATCGAACACTTCAAAAAACCACCGAACCCCGCGCGAAGGACTTCTGTACTCCTCCTCTCCCCAGAAAAGCACAAAGATACAAGACACTTCCTCCAGAACATCGCTCGCAGGCAGCCATTTGCTGGCTACTGCATCTGCTCGCTTCCATTTCCCGTTCAGTCGGCCACAGCAGGTAAGTATCGCGATTGAATCAGTTCGAGTTCACATTCCCTTTCACATTCCCCCCAGCAGTCAATCAACTTGTTTCAGATCTGATGTGGCAAGCGCTGACCAGGTCGTCTTGATCAGATACCCAGAGAAATTTGCTACGAAAGCGATGAACAGCGAGCAAGATGGCTGCTACCAGTTTTCATCGGTTCATGTATCTGCCGTTTGAGCTCCGGGCTCGGGTGTGGGAGCTGACTGCGGAACCCTCTACCATCAGCGTTGGTTTGTTGGAAAGAGCAACTACACGAACCGACTACGAATCAAGTGATTATAAACCGGTAGAGACAAACGTGGATTCCCTTACACCGATCCCAGCAAGCGTACAAGTTTGTCGCGGAGCTCGCCAGATGGGGGTTTACCGACAGCTCTTCTCCGAGTTGGAAGATATACGAGACGGCGGTGAGCGGCGCTATGTTTGGCTCAACCTGGAACTCGACACTGTCGACGTTGGGAGGGCCCCTTTGGAGTCATTTATCCCTGTTGCAGCCTCGATCAAACGACTCAAGTTCATGAGGGATTCAGTCAGCACTGATGATACCATATGTCTTGGACAATTTGTCAACTTGAAAGAGCTGTATATAGTCAGCTCTGAGAACGTATCGCGCAATTTGCATGGGGTCTTCGAGAGATCCCCTCCCCATTGTGGTTTGGAGAACATCTTCATGGTTAATTCTCAGCTAGGTCTGGTACCTCTAATGACCAAATTCATTTTCGACCTTGAGAGGCGGGTATCAAACTTGGAGAATGCCCTAAGAGAGCTCGCATCATCATCATCATCGTCATCATCATCATCAGATGATGATGATGATGATGATGAGCCATTTGATGAGGAGGAGGAGCCACTTGATGATGAGGAGGAGCCACTTCCGCTTCCGTAAACTTCTGGATACAGTGTACATTCGGCAGACGATGACAGAGTGAAGATTAAAAAAGAAAAATCGCCCGAGAAGGTTGTGGAGCGAGGGGTTGAAAGGTTAGAACAGAATCGCCTAGATAACGGATAGGATCTCGCGTTATGGCTCTCTAGATGCACATTGTTGCGTCCAATTCAAGAATGCATCTTCCATTCCCAATCCCACTCAGCGTTCGTCGTCAAAGGGCAATTTTTGTAATACCCTTCCTCTACAACTCGAGTCAAAATCTGGAAAGACGAAAGAATAGCTTCAAAGTTGCGATGGCGGTGGTGACGGTGTCGAAGGGCGACCTAAGCTCCCGGGCCAGCTTGATATAGCTCCGGCTATCGGCACCCGGAGATAACTTGGTCACTTCCAGTGATTGGCTGTCTCAGACAGGATGCGGAGTAGGCTAACAGTGTTATCAGTAATAGCACCAGTCTCAAGCTCCGTGACATCACTCCCCGCATCGGCAGTCGTGATATCGTAGCTATGATGTGCCTATTAAAGGCATGGATGGCCCGTGGAAAGATCAGGGCCTCAACATTAGCCTCACTCGTGTAAAATCGTTCTTAGAGGCTCCTCACCCCTTTTTCACCATGAATCCTGAGTACCCCATCCCTTGGGAGGCCCACGCCGCGAAGAAGCGGGAAGACACTCTCTTCAAGATTCCTCCAGAATGGCGACTAAGTCCTGCCGACCTCGAGCTTGCGACCAAGCAGCGTGATCTTACGGGTCCTTTTATCGAACGTTTTCTGGAGCCTGAGGTAATAGATATCGTCAAAACGGACAGTGTCCCCCTTGTCAACGACATCAGGGTTGGCAAGCTCTCGGCGGTGGAGGTCACGAAAGCATTTTGCAAGACGGCTGCTGTTGCCCATCAGATTGTTTGTATACCTCCTGTCCTTACTTGCTAGTTGAAGGAACACCAGCTGACAGAAACAAAAGAACAACTGTCTCCTCGAAATCTTCTTCGACGCCGCCATCAAGAGGGCAGAAGAACTCGATGAGTATCTCCGAGTGAACGGCGAGCCCGTCGGCCCACTTCATGGGCTACCCATCAGCTTGAAAGACCAGTTCCACGTCAAAGGCGTAGACACCACTATGGGCTACGTCGGCTGGATAGGAGGGAACATGGGCGTCACCGACCCTGCGCACACGCATCAAGTCGAAAGCCAAATCACCAAAGAGCTGCTAGCTTGTGGCGCCGTGCTATACTGCAAAACCAGCGTCCCGCAAACTCTCTTGATCGGCGACACCTATAACAACATCATTGGCCGAACTCTAAACCCTCACAACCACAACCTCTCCTGCGGCGGTTCATCGGGGGGAGAAGCGGCGCTGATGGCCCTGCGCGGCAGTACGCTCGGTGTCGGCACCGACATTGGTGGATCAGTTAGGATCCCGGCCGCTTTCTGCGGTATCTTCTCCCTGAAGCCGACTCCGGAGCGAGTGTCGTATCGGGATGCGGCGAATACGAATCCGGGGCAGAATACTTACCGCTCAACTTTGGGGTTCATTAGTACTTCGCTTGATGGGTGCGAACTTGCTTTGAAGTCTGTGTTGTCCACAAAGCCGTGGTTGCAGGATCCGGCTGTGGTGCCTATTCCTTACCGACAGGATGTTTTCGATGATGTGTTGTCTCGTGCGGACGCGAGTGGCAGGGCGAAGGCAGACCGACCCCTGAAGCTTGGTATCCTGTGGAGAGACGGCAGTGTCGAGCCTCACCCGCCTATTCGCAGGGGAATGGCGATTGTTGCTGAAGCAGTGAAGAAGGCTGGTCACAAGCTCGTCGACTGGAATCCGCCCTCTCACGCGACTGCTCAAAAGATCCACGTAAGTTTCCGCACAATATCCTCCTCCCACACCCGTCACCGTCCCTGACACACATCAGTACTCCTTCCTCCTAGCCGACGGCGCCCGCGACGTCCACGACCACCTCCTTCTCTCCGGGGAACCTCTGATCGCCGACCTCCAAGCGTACTTCAACCTGAAAGACCCCATTCCGCTACTCGAGTACCAAGATTTGACCGTCCAAGGACTTGCTTACGAGCTCGCCTACTCGGATTACTGGAACTCCATGTCGGGAGATGACGGCCAAGAAGTCGACGCCGTCATCATGCCCGTAGCGCCCCACGCTGCCGTGATTCCAGGGAGGTATTACCACCTTGGGTACACGGAGGTTGTCAACTTGCTGAATTATAGCGCGGCGGTCATTCCGGTTACGAAGGCTGATAGGGGGGTTGATGGGGCTGATGAGACGTATGAACCGGTGAATGAAATTGATAGGACGAATTGGGAATCTTGTGAGTTTCGCTAGAGGATTTATTCTGCGACTGGAGCTAACTATGCGTTTTCAGATGACCCGGAGATCTACCATGGTGCGCCGGTGGGGGTGCAGATTGTTGCGAGGAAGTTTGAGGAGGAGAAGGTATTGGGTATTGCGAAGTTGGTTCATGCTGCACTTTTGTCTACCCAGTCCACTTGAGAATGTTGAGGAGGTGCTGGACCGCCGTCTTGGTCATCGGGGCCGGCGGCATCGATATTCGTGGTCTGGCGGTAGAGACCGCGAAGGAGGGCCCACGAGCTGGGTTCGTGGGTATGACGACATCGTTGATTCATGAGGTATACTAATCGCTTTGAATAATTGATCTATTGCTTTCTCGCAATGGAAACAACATATTTCGGTGTATTATCTTTGACGTGTTGATGATAGTTGGAGAGACTCAACATGGGAAATGGATGTGTTGTTGACTGTTGAGTGTCGTGCGAAAGGAGAGGCATCCCTGAAATACTGTGCTCTCTTGGAAAGCTTGTTAGCGCGCGACTTCGGTAGAGACGTCTAGGCGTCTTGTAATGGGGCAAATCTATCTTGGAATACGAAGGAAACGTCATTCAAAGGAATATATGTCATTTAAGAGCTGCCTGGTATGCTCATAACCTAGTTCAGCGTATATCAATGTGTTTTTGTGGTCCTTCGATCTTTCAGTAAAACCTCATCCAAGAACCACTCTAACAGACGAGCAGCGGACGGTACGGGAGGACGCGTTGTTGTTATTGTTATTGTTGTTGTTATTTTTAACGTCTACTTCCGCCTCCCGTAGGGCATGAGACGTGCCACATCGGTGAGTCTAGCGTACAAAATTATGAGCAGTGCCCTAACTGTCCACCGAGACCATTAATCCGAGGGCAACCCGAGGCCTATTACCAGTGTAAATCACGTGTTGCCCATAGCGTAAACGCGGCCCAACACTTCCAGTCTAATCGCCCAATGAGCGAGCCGCCAGTTTATGGCGAGACCTGTATAACAAAGGAAAAGACATAAGAAAGGGCAAAATCACTCCTACCCGTTCTCTCTGTCACTCTCCTCCTCCCGCAAAGCCTCCCCTCGTCTCCTTTCACGGTGAACTAGCTTGTCCCAGTCCACCGTAAACCTCTCAATATCATGGACGCGGCCAACCTCCACCTCATAGGCCAGCGGCCCTCTTGGAGGGCGTTTTGTGGCGACTAGAGCGGCGGACTGCATCGTCGGAAGACGTGTGCTCGCTCAACTGGACCACTATCATATCCTCATCAGCTGAGGGCTGGCTCTGGTCAGAG